>JAJTUR010000285.1:0-30992 GCA_021399475.1 Hyaloscypha finlandica
GGGAAGGCTTATAAAAGTCTTATAGATACTATAATTAAAATAAGAAGATATAGATTAAAAAAGTAGATATACTAGATAGCTAGTAGTTTTGTAAAATAGAAAGAAGACTATGATTATTAAACTCCTAAAACCTCTAGGGGTAAATAGAAACCCCTTTACTAATTATAGGTTTATCCTAGTTATAACCCTTCGCTATCCTTAGTATAAGATCTATTATAAAGTCCCCTACCTCTTAAATAAGTTCTTGAAATAGCCTCTTCTAAAGAAGATCCTATTTATACGAGACTACTATACCTACTATAATATTCCTTATATTATCTAAGTTAGTATTATTTAATATCGAGTATACTTCGCGAATAGAATCAGGAAATGTATTACTAATCTAATACTATTATAGTTACTATTTGAACTTCTTATATATAATTACTTTAAGCTCTTATATTCGAAATATATCTACGAGAGTAAATACTCACGGGTACTTAAATAACTTAAGGTCATTACCTATAGTGTATTAATTTTAGTACTTTAGTGAAAGAGTAATAGACTTTTAGAGTATAAAGTTTTAGAGGGTTTATTAGAATAATTCCTTATATAGATATAGCGAAGTACTCGCTATAGAGTATATGGACTATCCTTCTTAAAACTAATCTCATTTATTATACCTTCCTTAAATCCGCTTTAAAATATATTATTAAAGTATAGGTAATAGGTCCCTAGAACTACTTAGTATACTATAAAAGGGATCTTCGACTCTCCGAGATATATAGTTATATTAGAGTATTTACTATTATTAAATAAGCTAAAATGCGGTTAGTATTATTATATAAACCCTAAGGTTATTATATCTCACTTATTAAATACTATTCTAGAACTTGAAGTAAGTCCCTCGGGAATAGCTAGTACTATTACTATAGATTTATATGTGAGGACATTTAACTATAGAGCTAATTAGTAGAATACTCGAGACTATAATAACTATTATCTTTAATTAGATTCCTGACCTTATATAGACTACTCTAGCCTTCGATATTACTCGTAGTCTCTAAGTAATTATAGTTATCATCGTCGTATTTCCGCCTAATTAGGTGGGCGGGGTACTAGTAGTAGTATAGCTCCCTAACTAGGAAAGAGGATTTTATAACTACTAGTCTAGAACTAGAGGTAACGCCGGGATTAAATTATAAAATAGCTTAAAAGACCGCTAAAATCGAGCCAAAATCTAATTAAGTAAGGTAGCTAAAAATGAAGTAATATTAGATAAGTTATTAGGTTTATAGTAGCTACTATTCGCTAAGTTAGAGTAGAACTAAATATATTATATAGAGGCCGAAAATACAAGGTAGTTTGGACCTTATCTCCTCTCCTCCTAAAGCCTTCTCTTTTCACGGTAAAGAGAGTAACTCGCCTTAAGCTTAGCTAGTGAAGTTATATAGTTATAAAGTAAGAGCTAGTTAAGGGGGAGGTCTCTAGAACTCGTACTTCACCTATCTACCGCTATAGAAAGATCTAATATTTAGAATAGCCTTAATAAACTTACTTTCTATGAAAACGCGATAATCTTAGAATTATTAGAACGTTTATAAGGAATATATCTAGTTACTAACTCTGGTCGCCATCGAGATAATAATAAAGGTTATAGGGAACTCCCTTAGGTATCCAATTTCGTAGATAATTTCGTACTAATTACTACTAGATCTAGCGGTACGCCTAACGTGATAGCTACTTATCTAGAGAGAGAAGAATTACTAATAGTATACTTTACTATTTAGGTAGCGAAGAATGAGCTATTTAATACTAGGGAGGAATAATACCTCGAAGGTATTATTATAATAATAAATAGAGTTAAAATTAGGGGTAGTAGTTATACCTTATCTCGAGATTACTTATTAGCTCACATATTATAGAAACCTATATCCGGACTACTTAAGATAACTATCTTAAGGTAATAATAGAGTACTACTATTCTCGTATAAGAAGGTATATCGTGTCTCTAAGTAGCCTTATTAGGGAAGGTTAAGTAAACCTTATATATTAGGGGGGCTATCTATTATATAACCTATTAGTGTCTTATTACGAGTTAAAAGAAGATATCGAGAGGTTAGGAGAGTACTATATAGATACTTATCCCAAATACATTAAGCTATCCTAGAAATAATAGGCTAATATTACTACCCTAGTATATTAAACTACTACTACCTAAGATTAGTAAGTAGTAAAGACTCTTATAGACTTAGCTTATTAAGTACACTAGTCTACTTCCTTTCGAAACCTTCTTATGATTATCTATTAATACTAGTAAACCTATATAACAAAAATAGTAGAATAGATAGGGAAGATCTCTAGGTTTTATTACTATATACTCACGATTATTCAAGTTACTACGAAGTTCTATAAAGATATGTCTTACGTTTATATAAAGACTCTTTAGTTTCTAAAGCGAGCTATTAGCTTATTATCTTCCCGACGTCCTATAGACTTAGTAAATCGCCTTCTAGTAGCCTTAAGGTCAAGGCTCTAAAGATAAGCTAATATGGCAAATTAATTTCAATAGTAATAGAGATAATATATAATCTATACTAAAATATAGTTACTACTATTCTATGAAATATATACAGATATCTGCCTTATTCATGATTATATAAGTCTAAGTAAGTGCTCATATTATCTATATATAGTATTTATTCGGTTCTATAGACAATTTGTTATAGAAGGAGTCTACTAATAGCTCTATAGCCTATAGACGATTCCTCTCCGAATTACCTTCTATAGTGTCCCGAGAGAAGATAACTTTAAGAGAGCTCTAAGTAGTCTATATAATAATATAAGGGCTAAAGTTAATACTATATCTATATATAGATACTACTAGTTTCCTTTCTATATAGAGTCGGTTATAAACTTCTCTCGCGTGAGCCTTTTAAGCGATATAATAGCTAAAGTATATAATTTGGGAGTTATAGTATTTCTGAATATAGCCCTATAATCTATTATCTTAGGAGAGGGGGAGGCCCTATTAGCCTTTAATACACTTATACTAGTAGGCGCATTAGTTAAAGGATAACGGAATATAGTCTCTCGGACGAGCCTAGTATACTTCGTATCTAAGGTATATCTTAGTATATTTATTATATTAATAGAGGAGGTAATAGCTAGTAACGACGAGGTTATAGTGGATTTATTACCTCACGGTATAGGAGCTATACTTAAGCGCTTAAAAGAGGCCCCTAAGGAAGGGATATATTCGTAGGAGAATATACGATAAAGATAACGCCGGCAGAGGCGGTATAGTAATATAAGGGATACTACCCTTACCCCTAATTAATAGTATAGGTAGAGTAAGCGGAATAGGGTATAATACAAAGAAAAGCGTCGATATCGCTATACTATATAGTTAAATATAGTACAGAATCGAAAATAGAAGTAGGCCTTTAATAGTGAGATAATAGCTATACTAAGAGTATAGAAAGGTACGAAGATATCGCACGGGAGGAACGTGTATAGTATATAGGGTAGATTAGGTAATAGTAGAAAGTATAAGTTAATAAGAGTAAAGTCGGATAGCTTCGATTATAACGAGATGTCCTATATTAATATAATTAGGATATATATAAAGTAGTCGTGGATTACTTTTGAGGTATATTAACTAGTTTATGAATTATACTATAGGTTTATATTATACCTTTAGGCGTCGATACTTATAAGGGTATCTATTAAAGCTAACTCTTAGTTATGTTATTAAGCCGTATAGTTCTTTGAGTAGGATAACATTAATTTCATTCATAGCTAGTAGGGATTTGGCGATTATAAGGTAAAACTATAAGCTAGTATATTATAGCTAAGAATATAGCGTTTTAGGGCACGATTTTCTCTACCTTCTTATAGATATAAAATATCACATTAACTAATTATATTAACTAATTTATAAACTTATATATATGAATAATTATATAAGAGAATAAGTCCGAGAGGTTATAAGGTAGATATTAGATAAGGATATTTACTTGAAGGAGTTACTATTTCACTTATTATAATTCTAACGGGCTACGTAAGTGATTAGAACTCGATAGAATCACGTGATATAGAATAAATTTGTGTTCATATATGAAATCTAGAATATTCATATACTCGCTTATAAATACGAGGCCCTAGTATAAAAAACGCGTATTTCTGATAATGAACCGACAACGACCCCTTATCTTCGTCCCACTTACTAATCTCTTTGAAACAAAGTACATATTAGTAGTAGTGAGATTAGGCCTAAAGAGGATAGACTAATCATATACCCTCGACTAATGTAGTTATAATAAGACGAAATAGAGCTTTAGTATACGAGGAAGAGGGGCATTTATTAGTTATCTATACTAATACTATAATTATAACCTAGCTCTCGATCTGCGAGAACTAATAAAGATTTATTAATAGTATATAGGCTAGTATAAGCTCATATACTAGCACGAGAGTTATAGGTAGTATGAGAATCCAGGCTAGTACAAGAATTAAGGCTAGTAGAAGTATATAAGCTCATACGAGACTTTGAGCTCTTATAAGCTTATATACTAGTACAAGAATTATAGGTAGTACAAGAATTCAGGCTAGTACGAGAATTAAGGCTAATAGGAGTATATAGGCTTACACGAGACTTTAAGCTCCTATGAGCTCACGTGCTAGTACAAGAGTTATAAGTAGTACGAGAATTAGTACTAGTATAATTTTATATCCTAATTACAAAATAAGTAAGTTATCTCTCTTTCTTTTTTTAGCTCAGGTATTATAGGTTAGGGCTCATTTTTTATAATAGATCCTACTCTAGAAGTAATTAGTAATTTATTAATCTCCCTCTCTTCTCTTAGTACTAGTACTAATTACGACTTACGAGAGGAATACACTTACTACTACTATCGTATATCTACTAGTCCCCTAAAGGAAATTGAAATCCGTACTCTATTATATCCTATTATTATTTTCTTATTCAAGTGAATTATCTACTCTCGAGGTGAGATAAGTTAGAAGTCGCCTAGGTAAATCATTAATATAGTAAAGTAGATATAGACTAATATAGTATAATAATTACTATTATTAAGAAAAGGAAGAGTATGGGAATTAATTTAACCCTAAGAATCGTCTCTTAAGGAGGTTATTTATTAACGAGTAAGTCGTTTATTATAGAGGTAGATACTATAGAGTAGAGTAAAAGGCTAAGTTTAGAGTATGAGTAGAAATTGGACGATATTAACGAGGAGGTTATAAGAGTAGTATAGATACTATTAACGAGGAGATTATAGTAGTAAGGTAAGAATTAGACTATAGAGCAGAATTAGACGTTATAGATAAGGGGTAGATTATAGAGCTAGAGGTGAAGGTCAGGTTCTAAACCTAATCCTTAGCCTCTAGTATAGTAAAGGCTAGAATTAAAGCTAGTAGATAAATTGAATTATAAACTATAGCTAAAAAGATTACTAGAATAAGCCAAAATCTAGCCAAAATCTGGTCTAAAAAAAGCACGAGCCAAAAGTTGACTAGTGTATCTAATTAGTTAGTCCAAAATCAGTTACTATATTTCGGATAAAAGAGAATATAATTTAATTACGTGATCTAACCTAACTTTATAACTCTAACTCCGCTCTATAAGAAAAAAATACTTCAAATTATATAGTAAAACTATTAATAAATTAGATCCTAATATCGCTATTAGATAGCCTAGATTTAGAGGTATTATTAGATACCGAATACTCGTTATAATACCTATTAAAATTCGATAGTGAGTATTTAACCTTTAAAATATCTCTAATCTATAACCTAGCTCACTAGTAATATATCGAATCTTACTAATTAAAGTATACTTAACTTAGGACTAATAGTAGATATAAGCGAGACCTCCTAATATCTACTTACTGAATAGTAGATAAAGTCGAGAAAAGGAGTTATAGTAATAAAGGATATAATAAATACTATTAATACTATAATTACAACTAGAGTTATCTTATCTCTCTCTAAATAAAGTAGTACTATAGCTTATATATATACTATACTAAGCCTCCTCTAATTATATAATTAATTACTAGTGAACTCCTCTAGTTTCATAAAGATAAGAAGATAATCTCTTTTAGGGAGTAGCTATATCCTTATTAGAACTATTATTTGAAATTAATTATTATTATTCTCCCTCAAGTTTAAGAAGTCTCTATAATAGAGTAAATACTATATCTTTCAAATAGCGGAGGGGTACTATAGGGCAATCTTCCTTTATATAGCGATTTCCCTTAGTAGAGGGCTACTCTAGCGTGAATCGGTAATAGCTAATTAAGTAGGCTTAGGTTATAAGGTACCTGAAAATCCTATTTCGTAAAATCATTATGATAGACTTAATAATAATTAATCCTAGCTTAATACTACTTATATATATTATAATGTGAGAGATAATTCATTTAAACCTATTCAAAATAAAATATTACTTATTATATAATTATTAAGAGCTCTAGATATATAATAATTCTTATACCTCGCTTAGCCTAGAATAGAGATAACTATCTCTAGTATACCTTTTAAGAACAATTATTTACAAAGCAAATATAGTCTATACGTATATTATATTAACGCTTTAAAGTAAGTAAATATAGCTATTCTACTTATCTTCGTATATATATTCCCCGAGCTCTTTTATACCACGGATAATACTTTCACATAAGTAATCCTACTTTACTCTAATACGTATTATAATATCTTCTATACTAAGCTCTATTACTCCCTACTCGAGCTCCTATACGACTAGTGATACTATTACTACTCCCTTAATTAGGAAAGCTATAACTAGCTCACTTCTCATATATATAATCCTTAAGTCTTATAGTAAGGAGATACTTGAGTCTATAAGTGAGTAGTTTCTTAATCTCGCTATTAAGGTACGACTCCAAATAATTAGCGTAAGTTAACTAGTAAAGCTACTTACTAAGGCGAATAGACTTAGATATTAGGAGACAGATATCGATAATAACGAAAATAGTACTTGTCTTATCTAGGGAGGTAATATAAATACACGATTAAAGCCTAATATAACCGGAACCTTAAAGCTACCGACTATAATTACTAGCTAGTATCGCCCTTACTCTATAACTCTATCTTAACTACTTTCCCTCGAAAAATCTCGAGCCCCAAATTATATAAATATAGCCTAAGTCCTACAAGATGAACCTCTCTTAGTAGACGTATATCTTAATACTCCTAATACCTAAAGTACTACTCCTTCTAGAAAGGAAGGTAGCTATAGTATTTAGAGTAGATAAGGTATTACGGGTATATAAGATAGGGTATTAAAGGTTACTAGGACTACTAGGAAATAGGGATAAAGGGAGTACTTAAGGACTAGATCTATAGCTCATATTCCGAGGTCTTATAATATCTTAAAGAAAATATAGGTATAAGATATAGGAGTAGGAGTATAGAGCTAATACCCTAGAAAGCTAGTTTAAGCGTTAGCTAGAAAGTTATCTCTATTGATTTCTACTTAGCCTCTTAAGTTTATAGTTATCTCTAACTCGGAACTAGAACCTAAAGACAATAATAATCGTTAAATTAAGGCCTATTTAGGTAGTTAAGTAAGAAATATTTATGACTTTAATGTGACTCAAATTTAGAGTACTAGCTACTATCTTTTAAAGTAGGGCGGCCCGAAATATAATATTAATTATAATAAGCTCAAAGAAAACTAAGCTTTTAGGTAAGGATATACTTTCGAAGAGAACTATAAGTTAAAGCGGCTAGTATTAATATATCTCAAATATCTCTTATTTTTATTCTAGATAAAGATTATGCCCTAGTATAGTAGAATTCGATTAATATCTTATATTTAGAAACAAATTCATTAGTAGAACTTATAATAGTCTTATTAAATATCTCCTAACCCTTTCTCTATAAGTAGAGTACTAGTAACGCTATATTCCTACTTCTTTACCTTTCTAATCACCTTCTTCTAAATTACCTTTTTCTTAGGGACCTCTTTCTAATTCTCAAGGGTATATTACTTTAGCCTAATATTAATTAGAGTAGCTATAATAGTACCTAATAGAGGGCTCTTATCTAAAGAGTAGTAGAGCTTTAGGAGCAGGACTATATCCGTAATTTAGAGAGATCCGTTAGAATAAGAAGATCTTTAGAGGTTAGTCGACTATTTATTAAGCTATTTATCGAAGCTAGAGATATTAATATCGAGTTTATAGCTCTTATATAAGATCTAATTAATATATTTCGTAAACTCTTTACGAGCTAATAGCTTATAGGGTCTTAGAAACTCTCCTAGGAGAGTAAGGTATTCGGAATCTAAGGACTAAGGAGGGACTTTGGATTTCGGTTAGAAGCTAAAGGTATTAATAATACTAACTATAAATATACTTCGGGATAACTTCGTTATAATAAGAATAAGCTCATTAAGCGCTCTAAGTACTAGAGAGTTTTCTAATAAACTCTCTAAACTCGAGTATATAATTATAATCTAAAGCTAGCTACTCGAGAATAATCACGATATCCTAAGGGCCTATTACTAGATCACAAGTATACTATATCCCTTGTCTTAAATAGCTAAGACGCTTCCCTTAGTCTTTTATTAGTTTAATAGCTACGGTATCTATTCCCGTACTAAAGACTATAGGTAGAGCTCTTCCTAATTATATTAACTATAGAGGATATAGGATATCTAGGTAGATACTTCGTATTATTATAATAGTATAGAATATTTCTAGTTCTAGGTAGTAGATAACCTCGTGATACTAGGACGAATTCCCAAATAATATTTAGGAATTATCACTTTTACTAACTTAGTATTTCCTAAATATTATTTAGGAATTCGCTACCGCCGACTCAGAAATTCGTTCCCACAATCACATATCCTACTTTAACTCGCTATAATATCAGCGGTAGCGCTAGTGAACCGTTCAGTAGTACTTTAAGATAACAGGCTATAAACGTGTGTTTCTGGGCTATTAGGTGTCGTTAGATGAATAGGACCGACTCTACGAGGTCTCTCTAGCGGCGATAGAGGTTTCTCGTATAGTAGCTAGAAGAGGATTTTATAGCCGCCGTTAGTTCCCAAATCGACATCCTATCCACTAATATTAATACCGGCGTTTTCCTTACCAAAAAGCCGAAAAGATCCAACACCTATAGAGCTCAAGGTCATCTTACTTATCCTACTAACTAGTAAAGTTAAGCTCGAATAAGGTGAGTCGTATAGGCTCCTAGGGAGCGTGCTAGCATATCGAGCAGCGGATTCGTGTCTAGGTAGTTTCCTAGCTTCAAAGAACGTACCCGACATCCCTACGTAGCGAGAATCCCTTAGTAACTTAAATAAGTAGGTTACATCACGAAAATCTCAACACAAATTAATATTATTAGGCTCGCAGCTCCCTAATACTAAATTTTGACCATTTTTTATCTATACCTATATATATATATAAGAGAGCTCATTTGGGGGTTTATTAATTATACTTTAATTATTATTATTCCCTAACCTTACTATACTACACACGAATTTTTGATACCTTAATAATATTCTTATAACTAGAATCTTTGTTAAGGTGAGCGATAAAGTAATTTACTTAGTTTATAAGCGTTTTACTTAATTTTTATTTAAGAGGCGGGTATCTAGGAGAAAGTAATAACTAGGCTACAGAAAACGGCTCTTAGCTATAACTACTTTGCTACAAAGAGCCCGCTATTTTTAGGGACAGCATCACCGCCTTTATAGTACTACCGTGGCTAAAGAGTTTTGTGGTCAGTAGTCAGTAGTCAGTAACCGTTAATAGAAATAATTAAAGTTTGAGATTAGATCATTTGGAATAGGAGTTATAGGATTTTATACTGAGATTTTTATAGTTTAGGTGAAGTATTAGTTATACTACGAGATTCTCGCTTCCTAAGGATGTTTATTAGTGTACTTATTTATCTATGTAATGTTCTCTACTAAGTTAGAACTAGTAGAATGACATTATACCTAAAGGAGACCTAATAACGAGCCTATCTTACCAAATAGCTAAAGAATATACCCGACGATTCTCGGGAATAAAAATGACCTTTATACCTAATACACTAATCCACTATATAGACATTTAGTACTGAAAAAGACCTACTAGAAAGGGTAGTATTATCGCACCTATTATTAAGTCCTAGATCTATATCATACTACTACTAGATCCCAAAACTATAGAGCGGGCATCTAGCTAGAACATAGCTAAGTATATCTAATCCGAATACCCTTCGAGTGTCCGCTACTACCTCCCAGATCCATATAGTATAGTTAGAAGATCCTGAAACTATTCACTTAAGTAGCTATTTAGCGAGAAAGTGTTAGGTTAGAAGATCCTAAATCTAATAAGTAGCTATTTAGCGAGAAAGTGTTAGCGGTACACCGGGATTCTCACCTCGTAGGGATATTAGTTAATTGATTCATAAATATTTATTAATTAAATTATATATAGGGAGACTACAGTCGGTCCGACCCAAACACGACAAAACGGTCACCCTTTTACGCCTATAATAACTTTTCAACCACAACCCTCATTAATTTATACTAAGTGATGTGATTATAGAATAGAACCAGGCGAAAAATACCTATTAATCGGATTTTTAATATAATTCGTGGTTCATTAATAATTAAGGCCTAAAGTGCACGGACCCTTTTGACTTAATTGATTTTTGACCATATAAAGCGCAAAAATATTTGCTCGCTAAGGTCACGTGAGCCCGGACTCTAGGGAGAGATCAGGGCATCTCACTAGCCTTATTATTAATAGAATAATAATAATTAAGCCCTATAAGCTTAATAGAACCTTCCCAAGTACTAAATATAGCTTTTTCTGGTGCTATACATATTATATATATAGTAGGGCCATAATTACATAGGTTTCAAGCTCACTTTCCCTTGAACTAAATCTATAAACCTAGCCTATTATTTAGCTACCTGCTTCCCCTTGCTTTTGCATATTATCCCATTCATCCATTACCCTTTTAGATATCGTTCTATGGCGTTTTTGCTTCTTTACACACCAAGCAGCTTGTTTAATACTCAATCCCTTGCGATACGCATCCATCCAGCGGAACGTACGATTACAAAACCTCCGTATAGTCTCAATTGAATAAGCTTCAAGTACCTCTATCACCTTAACCTTAGTATCTGGGAAGCTAACCTTCTTTACTTGACGAAATCGAGTCTTGCTATACCCCTAGTACATCTCAATTAGGTTGATTTCGCAGTAGAACTTCGGTAGAAACATAGCCTTATGTCCCCGCTCTGTAATAAGCTCCTCAATTTGACTCTTTTCCTCAAAGAAGTCCTTGTGATTCGATAGTATACGAGCTAAACAGCACGTTTGTTCGATAGCGGGAAGGTATTCAAGGGGTGTAGTACACTTAGTACCCTTTGGACACTTAAATCTTAAGCTAGGTATATTGCACCCTCGCTTAATGAGAATCTGTTCCACGCCCTTAGGCTCTCTTTCTCCATTCGGATTAAGTTGCCAAAGGACTTGTGTGGTGCCCTGTAACCCCGGAATCGTATACTCCGGTGGGAAATACGTATCCCTCCTATAGGGCTTAATATTCCCCTTTTTAACCCCCCCTAGGGTCTTGTTCATACTAAAGGCGTTCAGTGCACCTTCGCCATGCGAAGCGTGTGCAGAGGACTGATCGAATATTAGAATAGCTATGTAATTGGGGTGCTTCTGTTCAAATATATCAAGCGTCCTAGTAACCTGTACTAGTAGCTGTTTTGTATCCTACCAGGGGTCTCCATTTGAGCCTGGGTATATAATTTGCCGGGTATCTAAATCAGGGTCGTCCGGGATAAATATGCCTTTATCATTTGGTACCCTGATACGCCCCTCAGGACCCACGAACTCAGAATCGTGAATTAGCCTCCCTTTGCTCTTTCCTGGCATTTTTTGCTGACTATCTGCTAGCCAGAGGCTCTTTTTATAGTCGAAACCATAGAAATAGCTCTCATCGTGGAAGTACATTACATATACCTGACCTCCGATCGGTAGTAAAGGTGGAATCGTATGCCATATACCAGCTTCATCCTCCTCATATTGAACTGTATATGATAAAAGCTCGTTCATTAGTGGTAAAAACACCTCTTGACGATACTAAATCACATCAGGTCGTTCGTGTCTATCCACATAAAGCCCTTTCTTAGTCTCATGGCGATAAAAGCCGAGCCTAGGGAGCCATAAGTAAACTGTGCTACGAGTGATTGGCCTCTCGATTATTGATAATAATCGAGGTAAAATCTCCTGATTTACGGCATTCAGGAAATCGTTTGGTGATATCGTTCCAAGCTCTTGATTAATCAACCAAGTGCGGTAAGCTAAAAAGACGTCCTCGTTGTCTAGATAAGAGGTACTATCTCTTTTACCACCCCTAGCCTCTAGTGGAATACCATACCACTATCGATAATAATTAAATAACCCCCTGATTCGCCGAGCTAGTGTCTTTCCATCGTTAAAGCGGTGATTACTAGAGGCTACTAAGAGCGATGCGTCAATTCTCCCTAGTCGATACTACCCTGGTTTCAGGAGCTGTTGAGTATATTGCCGGAGGAGGTGTAAGTCAGCGACTATACAGGGGGTATATAAGTCTTTTATCTGTGCTAGCTTTATATCCACATCGTCAAGGACTTCCTGATAAGTCATTCGTACGTCTAGAGCTTCGTCATCTCCGTATGCGTCTCTAATAAGGGCATCCATAAGTAGCTCGTTCGTTCTATCGTCTTCATCCTCAAGCCTTTACTCTTTTCTTAATTGCATATCCCTAGGGATATCAATTAGCCCCTCAATAATACCGAATTGTAGCTTCTTTTGTTTAAAAGATGGTACGATTATAGGGGTCTTGAGCCTAGCGACTTGAGTATCTTTTGCCCTCTGATCATATACATGCTTTTGTTGAGTTCTCAATAGCTTTACTGATTCCTTTGCTATTTTAGAGACGTACGAGCCTCTGGAAGCTAGAAATAGTATTAATACACTTATATTATAATATAAAGGTAAGTAACTTACTAGTCTGTGCCGTAAGTCTTTGCTCTCGCTGTACGGATGTAGGCTTCTCCAAAATGATCGTCTCATTACTACCAATAAGAAGCTTCCGCTGAACCCAATAGAGCGTCGAATCTTCAAGCTCTTTATTACTTGGTTCGATATCTGAACCATCAGAATCGTCCTCTATAATAGAGGGTTTCCTATGCTGTTCGTTAATAGTCGCTTGGATTACAGCTTCTTTAGCTATGGTGAGAACTGTGATTGAATCAAGGGTTAAATCAGCTCGCTTACGTTTCTGAAGGCTTATAGAGGTAGCCATTAGAAGTATTCAAAAGGAGTACTTAATTGAGTTTATGGTTGTTGAGATATTAATATAATCGTGGAAGAGCGGTCAACTTGAGGGGGGCAGTCACGTGATAATAAAGTAAAAAAACGACCATACAAAGCGCAAAAATATTTCCTCGCTTAATTACATATATTATAACTTCTTTAGTAATAAAGATATTATAATTTTGAGACTATAGAATTGATTCCTAGTGTATATAGTATAGTTTTAATTAATACGATTTATTCTAATTAGTGTGGTGGTGGTTTTTATTTTTTTTTGTCGTGTTTGGGTCGGACCGACTATAAGATATAAAGACCTCGCTACTATAGATCCGACTTTAGAAGTTTTGTGAGGCGTAGCTATAGCTATAGTCAACTATAAGTATTTTGAACTATAACGCCGATAGCTACTTTTGGCCAACTACTAATTCTTAGCTAATAGCTAACTTTAATAAGCCGTTTTTAGCTGACCACTACTTCAAGCTAATAGCTATCACAGGCAGCTCCCAAGGTCACATGATTATGATCTATATAGGCCCTCACGGGCCACTCGTAAGGAGGATAGCCTTAAACCGAACCTGCACTAGCTATATCAGGTCCGTAGACATGACCTAGTCTCTATAGCGTTCCGTACTCTTATTCTTCTTCTCTCCTTAGTTATCTTAGAGTAGATAGGACAGCTAATAAGAATCCGATTATAAACACCTTCCCAGATTAATAGCTAATAGCGATAGTCGATCCTGATAGCGAAATATCAGATCTTCTAGCCTAGTAGTCATGTAGTAACTAAAGCAAATTCTCTATGTTCCATATAACCTATAACCCGCTAATACCTAATCCTTCGCGGTCGCCTTTACTACTTCCCTCTTGAGAAATATTAGATAAAGCAGAGAGCCTAGTTCTTTCTACTCTAATACGGCTAATATTTGTAATAAGGCTTGAGTCGGTTCTATTAAATAATAAACTCGAGATAATATTATTAACCTCACTAGTCTACTATAGCGAGCCTATAGCCGTGTCTCAGATTCTGACAAGTATATCCAATAACGCCGACACTAGTAGCTTCGAGTCGTACGAGAAGGCTATAGACGTGAACGCCCCGTGGTACCCCTTAAGCGTCTATTATAGTGAGCCTATAGCTATGTCTCAGATCTTAATAGTCTTATCTAATAACACTAATACAAGCAGCTTTAAGTTAGGCGAGAATACTATAGACGTAATATCCTAATAGTACCCCTCGAGCATCTATTATAACGAGCCTATAGCTATGTCCTAGACCTAGATAGTCTTATCTAATAACGCCGACGTAAGTATCTTCGAGTCGTGCGAGAAGGCGACTAACCAAATATACCCGTAGTGCTTGAGCGTCTACTATAGTAAGCCTATAGCCGTGTCCTAGACCTTAACGGCCTTATCTAATGACACTAATACTAGTAGCTTTAAGTCATGTGAGAAGGCTACTAATATAACACCCATATAGTACCCCTCGAGCGTCTACTATAGTAAGCCTATAGCTGTGTTCTAGACCTTAATAGTTATGAATACTAATACTAGTATCTTCGAGTCATATGAGAAGGCTACTAATATAACCGGCCCGCGGTACCTCTCGAGCGTCTACTATAGTGAGCCTATAGCCGTATCCTAGACCTTAATAGTCTTATCTAATAACACTAACACTAGTAGCTTCGAGTCGTGTGAGAAGGCTACTAACGTGATATACCTATAGTGCCCCTCGAGCGTCTACTATAGCAAGCCCGTAGCTGTGTCCTAGACCTCAATAGTTATAGATACTAATACTAGTATCTTCAAGTTATATGAGAAGGTTACTAACTAGACAACCCCGTAGTTCCCCTAATTCGTCTACTATAGCGAGCTCGTAGCCACGTCCTAGACCTTAATAGTACCGTCACGTGACGCCGACGCTAGTAGCTGCGAGTTATATAAGAAAGCTACTAATATAATATCCCTATAGTGCCCCTCGAACGTCTACTATAGCAAGCCCATAACTATATCCTAGACCTTAATAGTCATAGATACTAATACTAGTATCTTCGAGTTATACGAGAAAGTTATTAACTAGACAACCCTGTAGTTCCCTTAGAGTATCTACTATAGTAAGCCTATAGCTATATCCTAGACCTTAATAGTCCTATCTAATAATGATAATACAAGTAGTTTCGAGTTATATAAGAAGGCTACTAACGTGACATTCCCACGGTACCCCTCGAGCGTCTATTATAGCGAGCCTATAGCCGTGTCCTAGACCTTAACGGTCTCATCTAATAACACTAACGCTAGTAACTTCGAGTTATGTAAGAAGGCTACTAATGTAATACTCCTATAGTGCCCCTCGAGCGTCTACTATAGCAAGCCTATAGCCGTGTTCTAGACCTTAATAGTTCTATCTAATAACGATGATATAAGTATCTTCGAGTTATATAAGAAGGCTACTAACGCAACCGGCGCGCGGTACCCCTTAAGCATCTATAAAACCGTATTCTAACCTAACTCTATCTCTAGCTACTATGAAATCCAATGTAGTATACAATTTTAGAAGCTGTTTCGAATAATACTTATTTTTAGGGCGAAAATAAGTATAGAAGAGTAAAGCTAGAGTAGTAATAAGTTAGCTACTAAGCGGTAATAAAGGACAAAACGCTTTATATTATAGAGGAAACTATATAATTTAGTACTCTTTTTAGTCTAATTACTATAATTAGTATATATTTAGGCAAGTTTAGAAAACTCTCTATAATATATATAGTAAGCTTATAAGAGTAATTAATTCTAAGGAAGTAATTATATAAATGCCCTTAGATATCTTCCTTATCTATCTAAGAGCCTCAAGCTAGTGAAGCAGATACTCCTATAGGAATTAATGCACTTCATTATTATTATAAAGCTAGGAACTACTCTTCTAAAGATATTAGATCTAGTAGAGACATGTATACTAAAGCTCTAGTATAAGACTACGCTTAACTCGACTACTCTCGATATTAGTTATAAGTATACTAGGAGTATTCTAGCCACAGATATCTTACTTTAAAGAAGTTAATATGAGCTATATATAGCTATTAGCCAATATCTAATATGCTTGCTTCTCGTCTACCTAGAAGTTTTAATCCTTATACCTATTCTTATTAAGGAGAAAGTCTCGGAATAATAAGTAGTAGAGATAGAGCAAGCCGTTTTCGTCCTTCGGAATATCTAGGATTATATAAAGGCTTTTCAAAATCCGGTTCAGCTCTTGCTTTATTATATAGAGTAGCTTACTTAAAGATTTAACTAAGGGAAGAGAAGATAGAACGATAATACTTCTAAAGAAATATCTTAGTATAGTATAGAATCTTTATCTCTCTTACTCTATATTACTTAGCTAGATAGAGTTTCGTAGAATAGTAGTATATATCCTATTAAGGTGTTCTTCTAGGGTAGCGGGAGTATTATTACCCTCAAGAAGTAAATATAGTCTTTCCTTAGTTAATAAGCCTTCATAAATGAATCAGTAAGTAGTTGAAGCCCAAATAAATAAGCTACTTATACTATTAACTAGACGTCGAATAGCTTCTATACCTGGCTAGCCGGGCTCTCGTTCATTCTCTTAACTAATGTCTCTCAATATGTACTCTAGGAATATAGAGATATCGTAGTCTATAATCGAAGGTAATATACTATAAAGAACGAAATCCTAGCGCTCTATATTTGGTATCTAAGTAAGTCCATATCGGATTAGAATTTCAGATCTACTCATTAAAAATATTCGTAGCTTAACTCTCTATAATAACCGAACTTCGGATAAGAGTTATAGAATAATCCAGATATTATTCTTATTATTACACTTATCGAGTATATTAACGACAAGAATATAAGAGGAATAGTAATTACTATTATCTAGCTTTAATAAGGGATAGAGGATAAGTTAGTACTACTAGTCATAGAGAGACTAGTCTATAATATTACTACACTCAGATATAGTAGTATAAATATATAAATAGAGAGAAGGAATACTATTTATAAGCTATATAGTAATACTTATAACGAATATACTAGTATAGCTAATATCTCTACTACCTCTTAAAAAGAAGAAGCTCACCCTAAGACACTTTTAATTAAAGTATCTATAGGTAATAGTGCGAGTAATTATCGACTTTCCTATACCGGTTAAGCTATTTAGCTAGAAAATGCACCGCTTATCTTATCTATTAGCCTAGTTATATATCTCGTATAGGAGGTCAACTCATATATCCGGAAGGCAAGTAGGTATATATTATTTATTATATGAATTAAATAGTGCATTAGTAGTAGATAGAAGATAATTAAGTCCTAAGTTACTAGTTAGCACTTATTTTAATTACTATATAGGATATTAAACCAAAGTTTAGTATATACCTATTAAAGGTTTATTAATCTACTCCCGGAGCCGCTTTAATACCTTATCTCTCCCTTTGCTATAGAGGAAGGGAATTTGGATATCGAAAATACCAAAGAGCAAGTATACCTTATCTTCTTCGCACGTGGTCCGACGGTTTTCTGCTCATAATAATCGGTCATCGATATTAAACTAAGACAGAGGGGTTCCTCGAAGTACTTAGATAAGAATACTCATTATTTCGTGGATTTGTCGCTCTAAAGCTCTCTTGTCACCTAGTCGCTTACCTTCTCAGGAGAAGAATTCTACTAAGTCTAGGGTAAGAAGTTCTTAAAGGGTCTAACCATATATAAACTATCTACTTCCCTAGAAAGCCGATTCTAAGGAGAACTAATCATATACTTCCCGCTTCCTGAATGAAATATCTGATAGATAGATATAGTATTTAGCCGTATTCTAGTACTAGCGAAATATTGAGTTAATAGCCTCCTAAAGCTTAGTACTACTTAACTTATCGATATAATAGGTATCTACCTAGAAGTATTATAGGCCATCATTAGTAGCCTACTATATACAGAACTAGATCTTATCGTAGCTAGCTTTGCTCTTACCGGTCCCATCTATTAGGTCTCTAAAGGTGACTTCCTCTACTCCCTATATATACGAAAGTATAGTATATCGAGGAATGTCGTCGCTACTAAGGTCCTTAGTTAGGCTAAGCTAACTAGCGCTATTATGTTCTAGAAGACGTATTAGTTAGATGGGATTTCGAGAATTCTAGGAAAAGGGATTTATAATAAATACTTATTATATAGTCGGTATATATATAAAGTTATTTATTAAGTTAGGATAAAGGTTAGTAGACTACGTATATATATAGCCTTATAGTAGTAATACTATTACCGTGTAGCACGAATATATGATTTAATATATATTCCAAAAAGTTAACTAATTACTTAGTAATAGTCTATATTTCTAGCTATAGTTAATCTTTACCTGAGGCTTAAGAACTAAAAAAAAACAGCAAATTTAGCCGAGCGATATTTCATCCCTTTAACTTTCTTACACGAAACTTTACTCATTTACTAATAAAACAAAAAAGAAATATTATAACTTAATTAAACTATATTTACTTAACTTGACTAGAGTTTTGGCTTCTAGAACACTACTAAAAGGTAAGCAAAATATGAGGTAAAGAAATAAGTTATAAAACAAATAATAAATCAAGATATAATTACTAATTCCTTATATGAGTTCTTCGGAAAGAAATTCGTAGATTAGAACTATAAAAGGTTAAATATAAGTTCAGAGTATCGTAAATAGACTTATATTATTTTGTATTGAGATATTATACGATTCGGTCGGATTTTTAGTTATACTATAGGATTCTCGCCTTATAGGAATATCGGTTAGCTAGAAGAAACAATTCTCGAAGAGCAACGAAATCATGTGACTGAGGGCTTAATAATATAGGATTTCAGGGAATAGGAGGCGAAGGTACCTCTATACTTGACTAGAGCGAAGCGAACTTAAGGTTATACCTAGGTTACCTAGCCCCGAAAATATCTCGACTCACTTATTTTCTCATCGTCGCGAGACCTCTTACTAAACTAGAAGAGGATATTCCGGAGCTCATAATCGATAATATTCTATAGTCTATAACTAATCTCTATAATAAGGTCACTACTACGATTTTCTCGCTATAGTCTACCGATAATAGGTATAATAAAGGTCAAGAAGCATACTAATAAGGTAAGCTAGTAAGTCTAGTAGAATAGATTATAAGTGCCTTTAACTACTACTATAGAAATAGTATTACTCATCGAGGCCTAGCTATTAGCTCGAGCTCTATAGGGCTATTCGGCGACCTTTTTTGGTGGTTTATAGCGCCGGAGTTATTATAGGCTAAGGTATATATAGCTCGAGGATACTAAGGATATATTAGTATATATACGCAAAGGCGTTCTATATATGCTTTCTGATATAGAGGAAGAGGGGAGGGGAGGAATACCGAAGAGATATAGGCGTAGCCTTTATAGTACTAAGAGGACTAAGACTCGTCAGGTACCTAGGTCTGAATTTAATGAATCTGCTACTAGGAGAGGGCGTAGTTACTATTAACCTTCTCTCCTATTATTAGTAGAATATTATCTCATACGATTAATATTAGTTAATATATATCTAGTAGGCGAGTAAGGGGAGGTTACCTAATAATATAGATCTACTTATATATGAATAATAAGCTCTCCTAGAAGGTATAAAAGTCTACGAATATAGATAGAGAACACGTCACACTTACACGGTTAGAGTAGCTACCTAATAGCTATAAAGGGGCTAGTATACGTGCGTATATATAGAGTAAAGATATTAGGGAGGCTCGGATTCGGATAGTAGTATATAGTAGGCTTATAGATATTACAGAGTTAAAGGCGCTTATTAATATAAGAAGTAGTAATAAGAAGCGGTTAGGACCTGAGGGAAATGACTATAAGTTAGCGGAATCTTAGCTAATACTATAGCTATAAGATAGCGATAGTAAGGGAAGGGGTTTAGTGATCGTGAGAAAAGAAGGGGGAGGGAAGAGGTATAGGAGCGGTTTCTCTCTAGATAGTTCTATTAGGACTATATATAGTAGTAATCTTCCTTATTATATTAGCTAATCGAGGCCGGGCGTAATTTTTTTTTGGTATAATATTAAAGCTAATCCGAGAGTTAGTATACTAATTAGGGAAGAGGCTAGACGATTAAAAGGTTTACTATCTCTTTCTCAGATATATGTTTAATAACCGAGTCTAGTCCTTCGTTCACGTTTAATATAAGACATCTAGGAGACTCAGAAATGATTATTAATAGGATCCTAAGGCTATAGAGTATCAAAACTACCTGGTTTTAGGCTTAGTAGTGAGAGACCAAATAGACTAGCTATTACTATATATTTCGGCCGCCTAGAGGATCGAAATGCTCCTCGTATAAGGTCTCGCGGCTATTAGCCCTCGTATATCTAATACTATCTATATTATTCGATAATAATAGGAGTGTCTAGTAACCTTAGCTAATTCGACTAGTATAATCGTAGACTAGAACTAATACCTCTGCCTCTTAGATTATAATAAGAAAGAGCGAATAATAGTATATAATCTCCTTTAAGGCGCTATAGATAGCCTAGTATCATATACCCTCGTATTAAGTAATATCGTCTACTAGGGGTTTAGGGATACGAGTATTAGATAGTCCTATCCCGTTCGCCTAACGGAATATATTATATCCGAGATACCTTAAATAGCTAGGCTATAATACTTATCTAGGATTTAGCCGAAAGTAGAGCGATACGGTATCTTAATAGCCCCTAATAGAGGGCGTGAGTACTTAATATTAGGTAACCCCTAGTAGCTATACTAACTATTCTCCTTAGTTTAAATATACCCTTTACCTCTAAGTATAGAATATTCGTGATAAATATGAGCGACTTACTTACTAAATCTTGGTTAGATATCGCTCTAATAATAGACGTCTAGTAAGATTTATTAAGTCGCTCATAGGACGAGATTATTAAATCTAATAAAGTAATCGAAGATCCTATATACTTATTTAGATAATTTATCTCTACTATAACTTCTTTAAAGGGTATCTAACCTAGGTTAGAGGTAAGTTAAAGGGTACTATTCTATTCCTTTAGGAAAGCTAATTACTAATTATAGTTCTTAATATTTATATAGGATTTATATATGAAGGCGCTATCTATTACTTAATATCTCATCTAAGAAATCCTCAAATACTCTAGGGACGATCCTAAACCTGAAGTTCAAGGTAAAAGACTATTAAGAAGGAAGAAGAGAGATCTCACTTATTAGCTTCTAAAGCTCTCTAAGGTATAGGTACAAGCGTATATCTCTAGAGATAAACCTAGGGATTCACACGAAGCTTCTAGTAGGACAGAACCGGCTCCTCCTCTATCCACACCTATACGACAAATTAGTAGAGGATCCTAATCGCCTCTATCCGACGATCAGACACTATATATAGCCCTATTCACGCCTATAGTAGATAGAGAAGTTCTATTACCTCTAACTAAAGGTAATCGGACTACCTCCTCACTAGATAAGGTAGAGATAGCCTTACTAAAGAGGAGTCTATTATCATCGCCTAGGACAAGATAGTAACGGGCAAGCCTATATAGTACTACTCCCGTATAAGCGTAATAAGTCGATAGGGAACACTAGCTTCTAACTCAAGATAGCTAAACTATACTATCCCCTCCCTCACCTAGAGAAGCTCCTATATTAACTAATATAGTTACTAAAGTAGTTTATATTATTTACGAGATAAGTAAGCGCTAAGAAGTACTAATAGAGGTCTATTCAAGAATCCTTAGTACATTATAGCCTAGCCTTAGTAGAATACTAGCTATGACTACTATAGCGGAATAGCTAGGTTCTATATAGATTATAAGTACCTCGATAACTTAGTTAGCCTCTATATAGATTAATATACTAGAAGCAGGTCACGCTCGTTCTAAGGAAGTAATTATCCTTAATATAATAGAGTAGATAAGCGCCTTAGAGTAATACGACGCCGAGCTTAAATAAGCTAAGAAGGCGCCGCCTCTAACGGAATAAGGGATACCCAGAAAATATCTAGCTATTATAGTTCTAGATAAATACCTAAAAGAGGCGCCTAATACTATAGCTACAGAGAGCTTAGGAAAACTCGCCTCTAAGGATAATAAAGATTATCTTTTATTAGTAAATTCGGCTAGTATTTAAAAGAGGATCTTTAATATAAGGAGGAAGAGGCTTAATAATATTCTCTATAGAGGGCGAATATTATATAAACTAATTCAGATAACTCGTCTTAGGATTCTCTTTAATCCAGATATATAGTACGTCCTATAATATATACTTTATAATAGTTATTAACCTTAAGTATATTACTAGGACTTATATGAAGGTAAGTAAAGAAAATATCGATAAGATAGTTATACTATTTCGAGTAGATTTATAAAAGATAGAGTTACTCTCTATCCTCGACGAATAGGTAGAGCTATTAGCTTAGGAAGGGTAACTAGACTTGTCTCACCTCTTTAACTCACTTGAATTATATTCTATTATACTATTAGAAGAGGTCTTAAGCCTATAGACTAAGTATAGTCGAGAGAGAGTAAACTAGTACCTAGTTTAGGTTTTGGACACATATACTAATATAATATATTCGAATAATAGGAACTAGTACTATAAGGCTACTTAGATACTACTATCGGCTAAGTTATTGAAGGGATTAGCTATATTCTTAGTAAGTACACGCTCGATAATAACGATTCTATTATAGTAAATAGTATAGTCGAACTATTATATAGTGTATTTGATAGGCTTTATTCTAGGGAATAGCTCAACTACTAGGACATTATAGCTACTCTAGAGATAACTAATAGGCTAGTATTTATAAGGCTCGGTCTTAGTATCCCCCTCTATAAGAAAGAGGTAAATAGCGAGGCTATACTTCTCCCGAACCCCCTATATCACTAGAGAAAGAAGATCAACGACTATAGGTATAAAAGCAAGAATAATCCTAATAGCCTATAGGTATATATTTACCTACTAAATATTAATACCGACTACTTTGTACTACTCGAGATTAATAAATAAACGAAGATAATATATTACTATAATTCGATAGTAAGCTATAGGGTTATTTATTACAAAACAAAGTCTACCCTAGTAAGACGAATAGTAGAGGTAAGTGGATTTAGGTAAGCTATTTAAAGGTAGTACTAATCTACTATAGGAGGAGTTTAAGTACTTGAGTTTCGGATATACTAAGGCAGTAAGTATATCTAGCCTAATATACTACTATATACTAATCTAGTAGCTAGCTTACTCCCTAGTAGAGAGACGGATAGAGCTATAGCTTAATAGCTATACGTAATACTAAGTAGCGAATAATTAGACTCCTAGTTAGTAGTTAGGACAACGAGGTAGATCTAGACCGAGTAACTAAGGAGGTTATCGGGGATTATTAGATATTCCTTAAGGACGATACTCTTTAGCCGAGTCCCCTTTCTAAGAAGTATAAGAGGATAGTCGAGGGCCCTCTGAATAATATTCTTAAGCTAAGTCGTAGTTCTAAAAGACTTAGAGAGATCGCCGAGGGTTCCTAGATAGTCTCTTAGGATAAGGCTTCTTATTATCTAGCTATAAGAGTTAGGGTTAGTATTTATAAGTAATAGTATCGTGGGATTAATAGATTTATAGTTCGATCTTTAAATAGATTTCTCGAGGAAATAGTGCTTTTAAAGCGACCTTACTCTAAGCTTCTTTTACCTAAGTAAACTAGTACCTATAGTTCACAGATAACTTCCCTAGGTACTATGGGATTAGTCGAGCTATAGTATTATACTATATTATATATTAGTTCAGAGGTAAGTGAGCTAAAGTATAGTAAAAGGTCACTAAGGAGGTAGGGGAAAGATAAGGAATCCTTATATAATTCGATATTCTTAGACACTAGTTCGTACTACGTTTATATAACTAAGTTTGTGATAACCCGAGTCTTTATATATCTCACTACTAGTAGATAATAGTGAGGCTCAAGTTAGAGCCTTATACTAACGCTATATCCTTAACCCTTACCTAATTTATAGCTATGAGATATATATTATCACTATTACATATTAACTAGTTATACCTCCTATACTAGTAAGCTTTCTTAGAGGGTCTAATCGATTCCTTAGAAGAACCCTCTTATATTATCGAGACCCTACTCCTATTATAGGGTCTTCTAGATACGGTGAATATAATATAAGTTATCGATACTACCTCCCTGGAGTAGTATAGGAAGGGCTGAGCTAAGGAATCATTACTCTACTACTCTCCCCCGGGGAAGTATAATTAAATAGTAGGGCTTATACTCGAATCTTAGTACCTAAGGGCTATACTATTCGTTATATTTCTCTACCTAGTTAATATAGGGCGTTAATCTACTCCGAACCCCTTACTTTAAAGGGTACTACCTGATCTAGGACTAAGTATATAACTAAGTATATTTTGTCCTTATCTTCTCATATTCTATTCTAACCCTATAAGATCGCCCTCTATCGCTTTAGTATATATTACCTATTAATAGAGGTGTATACTAATCTTAAGATATATAATTATTAGAGTCCGCTTATATTCGCTCGATTATTTAAAGATTAAGTCACTCTTCTAAAGACTTCTTTAGTGCGCTATATTAGAGGCGAGTATAATAAAGCAGACGCTGAGTCGACTAGTAAGTATACCTAAAGTACTTTATATATATACTAATATACGTAGTATTTCGAGTCATGCTATATTTAGCGTATACGTAAGAACAAATCTAATACTCGTACAGATATACTAAAGATAGCGAATTCGTTAAATGTATATAATATTCCGGGATAGACACGAGATATAGGAGTAGTACGATTAAATATAAAGAGGTAAAGATATCGATATATTTATATAGGACTTATTCGAGAAGCGTATGAATTAGTATTTTGAAACTATAACTATAATAATAAAGTAAAGAAGCGTTAGTACTAGGAGATTCTAGCTATATTCTATAGTCCCCTACTATTGACATATCTACTAGTTTCTAAGCGAGGCTACTTGCCTCCTCCTACTCTAACTTTAGGTACTCTTTACTATCCTAAAAAGTTATTACCTCAAAATCTATAAGCTTAGCTATCTTCTCTTATATTATAATATTAAACTTATTCAAATCTCGATAAACGATACTAAGAGTATATAACTTTGTTATAGTATCTTAGTAGATCTCTAGATCCTTTATATTCAGGTAATAGCTACTAAGAGCTTCTATTAAGAACCCTATAACCTGATCTTTTATTTCTTTATAGATATAACCTAAGAACTTTGGCGTATATCTGAACCTATACCTCTTAAGAATACTATAAGCCTTAATTTCGGTATAAAGAGCTAGAAGCTCGTACCCAAATCTTGTAATCTTTAAGACATATACGTCTATATAAAGGTATACGAATAATATTCTATTACTAATTCGGCGGACACGGGGGAGATTAAGGAAATTATAATACTCGGAGGGACGAATAAGAAGTTGAGATAACTAGTATAGCTAGAATATGTCTACCTAAGAAGAGATACTAAGGGCTATTTTAGTGACTATAAGCGTATTCTATTAGTTATTCTATACTAGGAGATTATATAATCGTGCGAGTATCCTCGAGCTATTAGTCCTATTAGCTATAGGAAGAATATTAAGGTACTAGATCGAGACGTAAATGATTTAGTAGCTCCTTTAGATTTGATAGAGGTAGTCGCTATCCTCTAGGTCAAGGGATAAAACCTCTTCTATATACTCTATCTATAGCTATAGGAATATAAAAAAAGGAGGTATAGATAATAATATACCTCTTCTTAGTTTGAGGAGCTAGTCTAACTACGAGATTAGGTAGTATAGGGTATAATAATATTAACTAAGCTATATAGCGATTAGTAGTAGAGATATAGCTAGAGACCGGGATAGCTTAGCTTACCTTTATTAAGTAGAGGATATAGATCTGTCCTCTATATAGATAAATAGGTTAGAGAAAAGAGGTTAGAGCTTATTAGTATCGAGATTATACTAAACTTGATATCGGCCACGTATAATATAGTTAATACCGTGTACTCGCTAGCTTTAGAGGGTTTTTTCATAGAAGCGAATTAGTCTATAACTTAAATATAGGGACTTTATATATTTAAGAAATAACTAATCCTCTAGAATCTAATTAAGGCTTTAGTAAAATGAAGTTCGTTCTCTTTAGCGAAAAACTTTATAATCGTTATAGAGTTTTAATTACTTACTCTTCGCGTCCCTACTAAAAGATATAGAAGGTTCTAGAAGATCTCTATAAGTAATATATTACTTTTCGATACTATTACTATTATTACTTCCCTTCTTATCTCAGACGCCTTAAATGTTCTAGGTCTAATTTCTCGAATAACTCACTTTTTAGAAGGAAGTATATTAGAAATACTATAATCTAAAGATATAGTAGATATTATAATATCTATACTACTAAAGGTAGTGAAGATACGTATTTAAGTAGGTAGGTTTAGCCTCTAAAATATAACTATAGGGACTATAATAGATACTACCGAAATTCGAAAGTATATAGAATAAAACCTTATAGTACTACCCTTTAAAATTACGATTAAAAAAATTATAAAGATAAGAGTAGGAAGTATAGGTATTAGTCTTTAAAAAGTATAGGAGGAAGCCTTCTACTAGGACATTATTAAGAGACATACCGAGACTATTAACCTAATATTACTTCTAGCTACTAAAAGACCTACTACTAGAACTAGAGGACCTAATAGCGGATCTACGTAATAGGAAAAGGCTATAGCGGCTGAATTTATTAGTCTAGTTAGTCTCGGGACAAGTGACGAAAACTAGCGAAAATACCGACTATAGTAGAAGGATTTATATGATATAAAGAGTACTAGTGTAGTAGTTATCTTACTTTATCGAGATACTAAATTTAATAAGTATTATAAGTTATTCCCTAGAAAGAAGTACTCTCTAAGAGAACTAGTAGATACTATTATATCCTAGGAAATAGTGTATTCTGGCTATATTAGATAGATAGAACTCCGAGTACTCGAGTAGGCTAAAGGTAACTTCTCGGGTAAGCTTGACCTACTACATGTATTTATTACCGAGATACTAAGTATACTAGAATTAGCTTAGGATAATGGATCTAATATATAGTACTCCGATGAAGAAGAAGCGTCATATAAGCTTATAAGTAGTTATATAGCTACTTTAACTAAGAGTAATCCGAAATAGCTTATAGAAGATGCTTATATAGAATCGGTGACGAATAAATCGTTCTTTATTTCACTTCGACCTAGTGCTAATAGGCTAGTTAGTGTCTTTCCTATTATCTTTGTATTCCTAGGTAACCTATTAGGTATTTTTCCTAGTAAGATTCGATTCTTAGAGTACTACGATGTTATATAAGCTATTAAGGGACGTATATCAAATCTTTGGTTAGACTATTTATAGGTTACGGGAACCCTGAACCAGATATAGGTCGCTTAGCCTAGCGGTATAGTAAACGTGTACTTGGATTAGGAAGGTATTAACGAAAATATAGAGACTAGTCCTTATGAGTCCTAGAGGGTTCTAGTCTTAGCTATTCAGAAAATTATACCTTTTGAGCTACTTATTCGTATAGCTCCTTTAGAGAAATAGTTTATATTTCACTAATTAATTAACTATATAAGGAGGGGCTTCTTAGAAGAGCCTCCCCGATAGTATAAATAGTATAACTTAGTATTACGCCCGAGATAATACAAATTTTATTTACTTGTCTTATTTACGATAATTATTATGATTTTTCGAGACTAGTAGAACTATATACGATAGTATTCTAAACTAAACTCGTGGGTCCGATTTTGATTAAAAATTCCCGCTTTTACTCTAAATCACGTGGTAAAGGTATTAATACCGAGAGAGTTATTTATTATTAGCTTATCTTACTTCGACCCAAATATTATATAGATATTAATTAATAAAATAATGAGAAACTAAAGCGCTTATAATAATTACTAGGAATTCTTAGATTAGTCTTAGAGAGAAGAGTAAGTTAAGGCTCGAATTCCTATTAGTAAATAGGTAGATAGGAAATTATAGACTAGTGACTTTATCTAGAATAAGCTAATTATAGGTTAGATACTATTTATAGAGGTTAGTACTTAGGGGTTCTCACTTAGTAGCTAGAAGAGGATTTTATAGCTAGGATCTAGAATTAGGAGGTGGCGCCTAGATTGAATTACAAAATAGCTCGAAAGACTACTAAAAGTGAGCTAAAAATTTAATTAAGTGAGAGGCAAAAAATGAAATAAGAAAGGTTAAACTAAGACTTAGGGTATTATAGTAGAAGGCGAAATAAGTGTCGCTAATTTTTTAGTTAATTATTTTTAGCGAGGTCCACTTCTAGATACTTATAGCTATGTACCCCTACCTAGCTATACCTAGAGGTACTTTTCCTATCATCTATTTCTTATTAGTAAATATACTATAATAACTGAATACTATATAGTATATTTTAATTAACGTATTACTATAGTATAGTTCCTACTACTTATTACGATACTATATATACTAGCGATAATAAATTATAGTCCTACTACATATAAGGGTAGAGTAGTAGATATAGCTAACTATTAGGTTCTATAATATATCCCTAGCGCTTAGCTAGCTTTGTATATACACCTATAGCGATGAAAAACGATACTACTATTCACGCGAGGCTATATTTAGCTAAATCGATTTAATCGATAGCCTTCTATCTAATGTCCTAACCTAACCTAATAATAGTATCCTATTCTACGAAGTAATACTTAACGATAATACTCTTCCCTTTCGGCGCTTGAATCTAGGCTAAATAATATATCTTTTAGAATATAAAAACGACGGCGAGTTTACGCTTACTAAGGATATTATCGATAATATTCCTAACTATGCTATACTATTATACATATAGGGCGTAGATATAGAGGAGGTTACTTTCAGAGACCTAACGGATGACACGGGTAAAGACAAGACTAGCTATAGCAAGATCTAATTCTATAGAGAATAAGCTAGGTATAATAGCTTATAATACTTTTAGGTAGATATATATTATATTAATAAGTTAAATAACACCGAGCTTACCGAGGCTATTAACTCTATATTTCGCTAATATCGTTATATGACTAAATACTATATCTATTTATTAGATATTCTAAGGGATATACCTAATACTAACGACGTGTTCTACTAATAGCCCTATGAATTAGTATTTCATAAAAGTAGATGGTTTACCTATAGCTAGATACTTTAAGAGCTTATTACCCCAAAATTAGTTAAATTCTTCTCTAAATACTAGGAACTACTAGGTAATAGGGTATCCTTAGAGACAAATATCTACGAGATAATAGGAATTCTAGATAAAGCACTTTAAGGAGTTTTACTCTTAGATTTTAGTATAACCGAGTAAATATCATAGGTAGAACAACGTGTGACGACTTATAAAGAAGACTAGGCATATTTACTACTTAGTATTTTCGATATATATATACTACTAATCTATAGTAAAGGGAAAGAGTATACGTTTAAATAACTTCGAGAAGTAATTAATATAAACTTAAGGGGTAAATAGACTTCTTATTTAAGGTTATACCTCCTTTATAAATTACTAGTACTAACTAATAAGCTAGGGCTCGATTCGGATATATTTTAATACCTACCATATATACTCGATATATTATTTAATTCGTATATAAAACAAAATTCGTCTACTTGCCTCCCGAATACTCGAGTTAGTCTTATTAAGGAGATATATAACTAGGTTAATAGTAAAGATAAGTGGTATATCTTCTGGCTTAATAGCTTAGCTAGTACTAGGAAATCGATAATTACTCGGATTATCACCTATAGATACTTTAAATAAAAGCGCCTCAGCGCTAGCTTTTTCTTCTTAAGAGGTAGAGGAGATATCGGCTTTCCTAGTAAATTCTTCACGAGTATTACTATATAGCTTACGTATAATATACTATTGTTTCGACGATTTATTTCGGAAGCTACTAAAGAATATATTAATATTATAAATTAGTCCCTCTACGACTAGTAGTAGTAGCTTATACTTTATTTACTATCGAGGTTAGATAGACGATTTTCTCCGTCTTCCTATTTACTTATTATTAATACTCTCAATAAGTGTAATAATAAAGACTATATTCGTATAATTCTATAGCTTCTAGTTAAAGCTTAATTATTAATAATAGTACGACTTCGAGTCTTTTTAACGAGTAGACCTGAAATTCCAATTCGATATGAGATATACGTTATCCCATAAGCCGAATACTAGGACTTCGTACTATATAGTATACCGCTAATGATTATTAATTATGATATCTCTCTCTTTCTAGAATATAATCTAGGAATAATCGGGTAGGAATAGACTCTTAGAGCTTACTAGCCCGGCGAAGAAGTTCTAAGACAGCTAGTTCTATATACTAGTAGCCTCTTTATCTAAGTAGTAATAGCTTATTGCTTTATTCGTAAAAGAAAGGGGTAATTCATATATAAAAGACTAGATATAATTCTTGTTATAGCGGGATTAATATAATAGTCGAGGCTTAAGGTTTAAAGAATCTCATATATTGAAAATACTAAGCTAAGGAGTAAAGAAGAGAGGAGTTCCTTAACCTTTAAGAGAATCTTACTAAGATCCCTAGCTTAGTCCCGTGTTTTGC
>JAJTUR010000286.1:0-30828 GCA_021399475.1 Hyaloscypha finlandica
TTGTAAGACGAAGCAGCTTAGGTCCTAGCCTGTCGGAATTACGCTGTTGTTGCAAAGTGGCCGAGTCAAATGGATCTAGCCCAACTTGTTGATTCTAGTTTACGGTAGCCTATTAGGATTATTGAGTAGGGATAATGAATCGCATACCGAGCAAGCTGGTCGTTATTTGTAGATAAACTAGAAATTAACGCTCCCAAAAATTTGGAAGCTAATGCGAAGACGCGTGTTTCGTGTTCGCGCTTTTTTTGAACAGGTGCTCACGTGCGCCTAACTTTAGGCAACCATCCACACATCTCAGGGATGATAGAGCTCGGGGCTGTTTTTTTGCCCCATAATACGCGCTAAAATTAAGCGAAAATGAAAAAAATAGCAGGTGGGTCCTAACTAGTTAATAGCTAGTAGCCTAGTTAATAGCTAGTTAGTAACTAGTTAAGAGCTTTACCTTTTCTCTTTATTACTATATAAAATTAATCTTACTTTTAAGATAAGATATTAATAAAAGGTATATTAGTTAATAATTAGTATAAAACTAGTTAATAGTTAATATAAAGAGTAATATACTTTAATTTAAAGCTAGAAAAATAAATAAGTCTTATATAATTAAGAGAAAGAGTAATAACTAGATTTTAATTAATTAAGAACCTATTTATAGTAATTATATAGAAATTTAAGTAAGAAGCTAAGGAAGTAACTAGTTCTTAACTAGTTCTTAACTAGTTATATATAATAGTAAGTAGGGAATTAAGAGAGTAACTAGTTCTTAACTAATTAAAATCTAGTTATTACTCTTTCTCTTAATTATATAAGACTTATTTATTTTTCTAGCTTTAAATTAAAGTATATTACTCTTTATATTAACTATTAACTAGTTTTATACTAATTATTAACTAATATACCTTTTATTAATATCTTATCTTAAAAGTAAGATTAATTTTATATAGTAATAAAGAGAAAAGGTAAAGCTCTTAACTAGTTACTAACTAGCTATTAACTAGGCTACTAGCTATTAACTAGTTAGGACCCACCTGCTATTTTTTCATTTTCGCTTAATTTTAGCGCGTATTATGGGGCAAAAAAACGGCCCCGAGCTCTATTATCCCCTACGGGATTATTGAAAGTGACGTCACGGGACGCCAGCTTTACGTACCAATTTCTCATTCTGCACATTAGCTGATCTATTATGACAAATCACCCCACATGTATATATATGCCCCTTAGCCCTTAACTTGGAGGGCTAGCTGCTACTGTTAATAAATCTCTATTCCAACAGGGATTCTCCCGCAGTCTCGCTTCCGTAAATCGAACTGGTTTTCACTCTCACTAACGACTTAATACTAGCCCTCCCATATAACAGCAATCTGTCTCTTAGGGTTAGCACCAGGTCCGGGTAACCCAACTGGTGTGCCGGTGTTAGGGTCAACCACCCCAGTATCCCACATCATGGGCGGCTTATTCTTCGGTTGAAGATAAAGAGCTATATGTTTCCTCAAGTCAGCAGCTTCAGAGAGAAGTTCCCGTGACTGAAGAACACGACATACCTTTAGCCAAAATCGTGGGAGGATCAGCAGCCTGGAGCGGTGTATAACCGTTGACTAATCGATTTACATTCGTTGAGACGCAAGACTGGTAACCGCGGATCCGGTTTCCATTAATTACATCAACTATCTTCTTCACACCGCTGGTGGGGTTGACAACTGATGGTTGAATAGTTAGGATTACACGCCGTTGCACATTACATGGTTTTGAATTGATATGAGAAATCACTTACGGCCACCGTAAACATGCATGAGCTATTCATATGTTAGCTTCCGCAGTCCATACCTCTTAGAAGGTCGACATTTACCTCGTGGAAGATGGTCTCAGAGAGTGGTTTGATGGTATCCAGGGCCGCGAAGTTGGGATCAATCCCCTGTGAGTTGATTTCGCTTAGAGAGCGATGATCATAGCCATCGGAGCCGTCAGTAGGTGGGTTGATCCTAGTAGGCCAAACGTATACATGCGCCTGATCGGAGCAATCTGCCACATCGGCAGTCATTTGGATTTGGTAGCCTGTGCCAGAGTCAGTAGACCCATGTAAGGTAGGGTAGGTATAGCCAATTGACTGACCAAGACTCGTATACGACCCTTTTGTCCCAGGCAACGTTCCTGGATTACCGGCGGCAATTCTGTACTGTGTTACATGCTTGATTTTGCCGTCCTTGGACGTATAGGTATAAGCTGTGTCCATCCAGCCGTTTCGCGGGTCGGACCATTGAATGTGGTTCTCATCGCAAAAGAATGTGACGAAGAATGGATCGGTGGCAATATTTTGCACTTTGGTGTAGAGTCCTGCGGCAGTCAGTCAACCAGTACATATTATCTGTAGTTTTTGTATGATAATAGCTTCGCTCGGGGGTACACACCTTGTAGAGTCGGCACATCGGAGGCTATGAACAAAGGTGTAAAGGCAGCAGCTACCATAGCTTCGTTCGGAAGGAGAAGTTGAGCTAGAGCATCTGGTGTATTATTCAATTAGCAACTTGTGGCGTCTTAGTAAGAATATGACTGCAATTAATCCCCCCTTACTTGTAGCCATGGCTGAGGCCTCCGTAATGGCACTCTGAATCTTTGCAGAAGACGATAAGTCGGTACATTGGATTGTGTATATTGCTTCTGCGTTTATGACCCACAATGCCAGAAGTACCCAGTCATAGATGGCACACCACATGGTATACGGGTAGATGAGACAGGTGTCGGATGCAAAGCTTCAAACAAGTCTGCAAACAAAATTTATGACTCCAATCACTTCAAATAATACAGATCAGGAGCCAGTGGGTTGTGAGAAGTTCCCGGTGGCCGGCGTGTGTAGTTTAAATATAAAAGAGCCGTTTTACTCACTAGGACTCGGAAAGTGCAGTCCTTGATGGCTCCTACACATTACTGACTTCATAAGACTAGAATAGTAACAAAACTTGTGTTACGAATCTGAAACGGTATAAGCAAAGTTGGATTTGGTTGGTAATTGTGCCGTAATCGAATATTAAGAGGGTGTGATGCCGGTCGGCATAAGATTGGGGGCTTAAAATAGGGGTAGGAGCCCTGAACTGCAAGGACGGACTTGCTATTCTTAAACTTCTAATTAGTCGAATCACATATCTTCAGCCCGAGTCGGTGTTGAAGCAAAAAAGACTAAAAATATAAAATTGTTTTTGCTATATTATAATATTTTTCGGCTTTAAGAGCGATTCGATCTTAGTTATTCTCCAATTTTTTCCAATTCCTTAAGACCAACTCAGCCTTCCTAACTCTTGTCCTCCCAACTTTTCTCAGCTCCTTAAGACCAACTCAGCCTTCCTAACTCTTGTCCTCCCAACTTTTCTCAGCTCCTTCAGACCAACTCGGCCTTTCCTAGATCCTTCAGGCCAACTCAGCCTTCTGAACTATTATTCTCCCAACATTTCCCAGCTCCTTCAGACCAACTCGGCCTTTCCCAGATCCTTCAGACCAACTCGGTCTTCCCAACTCTTATTCTCCTAAGCTTTTCTTAGCTCCTTGAAACAACTCGCCCTTCCTAACTCTTGTCATCCAACTCCTCCCTGCCTAAGACCCACTCGATCCTCCCAGAGCACCCTTTCCTAATGCATTCCCCTGACTTCCCCTCCTCCCCTCTGGCCCTCCTAGTCCTCAAGTAAGCGCCCAACACTAACTCGTAACGCTCGTATAGAGCCGGTGTAATTTATTCACGTACTAATTCCCAGACCCCGGGCCGTCAAGTTCCTTTGCTCCAGTTGATACTTTTAAAGGGGTTGCTTGCACCTCCTAATAGCAGCACGCCTTCTACATATAAACACGAGCCCGTAGCCATATTCTCTCCCGAAAGATCAAGTCTTGAAACTAGCCCCGCACTAAACTCGACGGATTTTCACATCATGAATTCGATGCTCATTGTCTTGGCTGTCTTTTCGTTGGCCGTAGCAGCAAGACCACCTTTCACTGAAGAACGACTGCCAGCCCAACCACGCAGACTACACACGGCAGTTCCAGCTCGCCAGACTGGCCAAGCCTACGTAGCTACCTCTATTGAGCCATCCGAGGCAGACTCCTTCCCCATCGAGCAAAGACAGACGAATGTCCAAATTCCTTTCATGTTTTGTCCCGAAGAGTTCAACAGCCCACCTAAACTGTGTACTCAATGTGGTGGAGACTCATTACGACATGGACAATGCAACGACCTGTTAATATCTGGCCGCCAACCAACCTCATGCCTCCAGTCAGGTACAGGCTGTTATGGGTATTATTGTGCTTGCACTCACGATGGCGAGGACCATCAAACCCAAGTCACATCGACGACTGTGGTTTATGGACAGACCGGAACAGTGATATTTGAGCCTTTGACACTCACAGAATATGCTAGCCTGCGAATGAGCACTACCGTCACATTGACAGACGTGGCAACCACGACAGATGGCGGGTCTAGTATGGAAACTGTTCTAGCCGTCATTTTTGCAGGAGGATTGGCATGGCTTGCCGTTTGTAAGTTCCCTCAATATGACGCATCTCTGACCTACAAATATTGACCAAAATTTAAGCTGAAAGCGGTGGCGCCACAGCTATTGCTGCCATTTCACCCCCGAGTCAACCTCCAGAAGATGCCAAACAGGATGATCCACAATGCCCGTCAAATCCCGAGCAGGATTGCCAAAACTGTGGCGGACCAGACGAAGTTGGGCTTTGCTCCAGTGGCCCTGACGCGGGATGTCCCTGCGAAGAAGTCCAGAACTGCCCTAATGAACCACCTTTGTGCACCGATACCAAGTGTGGCGGCGATGTAAGTTTTCTTCAGCACCAGTTTCTTTTCTTTCCATTTTCATTGTTAGGTCTATCTCTGCTTCGGTAATTGTACTGAAGGTCTCGCAGAATGGCAACTCCCAGTGCTCCGCATCAGGTGCCATCAATGGCTGCCTCTGCTGTCCGGCCGACTCCCCTGATTGCACCGACAGCAACTGCTTGGGTACCAACGAACAAGCATGCACAGCACCAAAGTGGGATAAATGTGGTTGCACAGTTTATGCTAGCGACGGCCTGGTAGATATTGGTGATGGCGTAAGCACCGGATCAACTGATTCATCCTCCATCTCATCAGTTGCCGCATATGTTTTTACCACGATATGGAAGGCCGATTACTCAAGCATTATCGGTTGGCCAGTAGCAGCAACAGATTGCTCATTCGTTACCACGACTTATACTTCAATCGCTAGTGGCGTCGACATCCCTCCGATCGACTGCTGGTGCTCATGCGGGCCGTCAATGGAACCAGTGACCTGGGGGACTTCTGAATCATCGACGTCGTCATGGTGCCAAAATGCTCCGGCCGGCTGGTCGACAATTTCCGGAACTTTTTGCACCGGTTTACCAACATCATTACCTGCACCAGCACCGACTGTGACTACACAGCTTCCACTTACAACGGCGGTCCCAGAAACAACAACAACCACCACCACGTCTGCGTGTAACCCTTACTGGTAAGCAACTTTCCTGGTTCGGATTTTTCTCGTTTCTCAAGTTCGAGCCGCTCCAGGGGCGCATGAGCTTCCAATATATCCATTACTTCTCTGTTACAGGGAGTTATTTTATGTCCTTGAGTCATTGTAAAGAACGCAAATGCTAATATCAGTTGCGGCAGGTGTGGTGCTCCATTTTGCGGTCCATGTCCATAGTTTGTTAGCGTTCCCTACACCCCATTCATTTTACATTTCATGCTTCTATTTTCATTATCTATCCAGTCTATCCACCTTTTTTTGGTTCTCGGGGTTTTAGCATCTAGGAGAGGGTTCGGGTAAGTAAAGGTGTTACTGAATAGGATTCAATTAGTTAAAGATATTGATTCTAAGAAATGGTTTCTACAAAAATCGACTATATACGTGAATTAAGCTTTTTTGGTACTAATAAATATTAATTGATAAGAAGAAAAAAATAGCCCGAGTAAAAAGTTAATCTTTTTATAAAGAGTTCTGATGTACTTGATTTCCATTTTAATACTAAAATCTTTTATATAATAGCGCTTTACTGTAAACTCGTAGTTTGTAATCCAGTTAAAAGGATGCAAGAATATTTACTTGAGCGTCTCTCATAACGCCAAACTGCTGTCGATCAAATCCCAACGTTGGCAACGCCATCGCACTAGTGCGATGTCTCTCCTGCTCTTGCACAGTCTGAAATAGGCGAGGGGATACGTTAGAACTCGCTGTGACTGACCGGGTCTGTGTCATTGAATTGATATCCAAGATACCATCATCGTTAATCTCGATCAGGTCCCCCTCGACCTCTCCTTCGGCGAGAACATGGATGTCTTCGAGTCTAAATTCCCTCCGAAATCTCTCCGCTCGATCTTCATCTGTCTCGCAGGCACATCCTCCCAGCTCATCAGATGCACACTGTCTCGTGCCAGTCGGAGCACGGCAGTCATGATTGAGACACCGCACAAAGAGCGGAAGTGGGCAGCAGCGACAGCCCGTGAGTGTAACATCTCTGCCATTTATATGGAACGCCGTCGTGGCCTCGCATTGAAACTGCATAGGGCCGACGTAGCTGAGCCCTTGACAGTCAGGATCAGAACATCCTGGCTTTGGAGACGTTGGGCATTGGCCAATCTGGTGGAGACGAATTGGAGAATCGTTGGTGTTGATCTGAGGTGGTGATTGCAGCTGTTCTTCGACGACCGGTGGTGAGACTATGCCGCGAGCACAGTCAGATTGTACGGAGCCTGATGAGAATAGAAGAATTGAGAGGATGGTGGTCAAGAGGCTGCGGGTTAAAGCGACCATACTGAAGAAGGTTCAGGCGATCTCATAAAACCGTAGATGCTTAGGGGATGTTGCGATAAGATTTCATAGAGAACCTCGAGAGGATTGTGATTAGATGTTTCTAAGGCCCTCGTGAGCGGGGCTTCTTGAATCCGTTTTCAACGCGGTTAGTCAGCATCGCCGCTCCTCTTCGACTCGGTAACGCCCGACGGTTGCGTGCCACTGGACCAGAGGGGACCAAAATCGGCTCGGCAGGGACCCTTGATAAGTGTGACAGGGGAGCGAGAACGGATACCGTCACGGCATCTTGATAGGCTCAAAGAGGTGGCTGTGTTTTAGGCAACAGGACAAGCAAATTTCTATATATAAATAACATAGAGACTATAACCGATCGCGAGGAGACCAGGAGAAGATCCCCTTGAGCATAATCCAGCTGACTCCTTGGCGTGCCTAGTGTTGAAATGAAGCTTCAATTGTGGTGTTTTGTACAGAAGTTCCGGCTTCCTTAAAACTCAGGAAATTACGTCTCTACTTAAAAGTGGGTTATATAGTATATAGCTCCTAATTTTAAATACCTAGGACCTAGAGCTTAACTCAGGTTAGAGTAGCGATTACTCAGGTCTAAAGACGGTCATAGCCTTTTAGTGAGCTCACTTATTATCTGAGGTTATAAACTTATAGTAGTAAATCAATATATATATAATAAATAAACATATTAATTAATTTGGTTTAATATAACTTAATATATTTTATATCAAAATATATAATAATTATATTTAAAGTTATATTAATAAATATTATTAAAACTTATAATTATTTTAAATATAAATTTAATACTTAAAGAGTAAAATTAAACTATTTTTATAATATACTTTCTAAGTAAATTTATAGCTAGTTATATATTTATAGGATTACCTACTTATTCCGAGTAGTTTTCTTTAAGGCTAGACTAAATTAAGTAGAACTCTAGCTTAACGGACGGCACCTCTACATGATCCGCCGGGGCCTGGTATCAGGAATTAGGGGTGAAACGTGAGCTGGGCTAGAGATCTTAGTAATACACTATTAAAGGTCGAGGTACTCCTCTCTCCTTTACTCTCTAGCTTCGTATTTTCAATACATGAGATTCTTTAAACACTGAGCCTTCGACTACTGCATTAATCTCGCCGTCACAGCCACTATATAAGAATAAAGGACTATTTATAAGGGGAAACTAGTTTATAGGCTACTAGTATAGCCTTATCGACCTTCTTTTACTTATAGTAAGCTTAAGGCTTATCTAAATTAATTTAAGGGTATAATAGATATTATATACTAGTGCCTGCTAAGCTTTGACCTTATTACTATATACTCTTAATTTAGCTTAATAATTACTATTTGCTAGACTAATAAAATCGCTATAAGCAAGATATATTATAATAGAAGAGATTGATTGAAATAGGATAGTGTAGCTTTTATTTCTTATACTAAATCTGAATTTATAATCCGCTGCAATTTTGACCTCTTCCCAAATCACTCCCAGGAACCCATAAGCTCCCAAGACACGCCACGATCCCAAAATTCTCACCAATCCTAAGAGCCGACAGCCAGTGGATGCAGAAAAAATGCATGGCTCTGGGCAGTGCCAAGTTTAATACCATACTGTAATTCGCGAAATCGATGTCAGTCCGAACATCTTAGACCAATTCAGTAACACATTATAACCCACCGAGTAAGCTTTCATTCATGACTACGTATATTGTACATTATCGAATCTCGAACTCTTGCTCCATAGACATCAACGTGTTTGCTGAAATGCTACTCAATGCTTGCCCCTCCATTATTCCATCAACGTGTGTCTCACCAACAAGCTACCAATACACCTTCTTAACACTATGCAAATGTGGCTTAAGAAGCACTAGAACGCTACAGCCGTACATTATGCAGATCTGATCTCCCACCTAAGCGTTGCGAGGCACCAAACCCATGAAATTACCTTCCAGACCCTTCCGTCCTTGAGATCGAAATACTCTACGGTTCCAAACGACAGTCTAAACTCACTACAAAAACTCTTCTAGCAGCCCTAAGTACGGACCAGCGCGGTTCAAGTGCAAGGAGCTCCGCTGGAAGATTAGGCAGGGAAGCCATCTCCAGAGAGGAAACGTCTCGAAGGCTAATGTTCGGCCGCAAAAGTCTACGTGAAGAAAAATACCAGGCACAAAAAGATGACCCACTAAGTCGACGTACTTTATTTACGCGTAGTCTACACTTATAGCACGCGAGGTCGACGCGTATTCCGAAGGGTCGTCTGGAGGCAGGGGCTAAGATAAGGGTGCTTGGTTAAGCGGACCAACCAGCATCGAGAGAATGGGAACTGGAGTGAGTCCTATTTAGATTACTGTTTAGAGATAGCGAGACCACTCTGAATAATGATGTGGGATGAGCTTTGATAAAACATAGTTCGGGGGGATTTGATGAACGATTTCAATTTGAGCCGGCTTTTTGAAGATAAGGAAGGAATGTCTGAATGTTCAAGACCAACTAACAACTGAACGAATGTTGAACGAAACCGAAACCGAAACAAAGAAGAGCAAAATCTCGATTATGACCCTCCTATCCAGCTCAAACACTCGAAAAATCATCAAAAAGCACTTTCTTAGCTAGATAATTGTCAGCACAGTCACTAGAATTCTTTCAATCGCAGAGACTTACTGCAAGGGAACGATCCCCAATCACTTCCATCCGGCAGGAGGAAGACCTTGAAAGCGCCTCCAACAACCTTATTCTTCATCTCACCAGCAGCTCCTGGGGCTCTTCTCAAGTTCCCCAATCTTGCAAAGACCCTCAACATACTAGCTACTGCCGTCGTGACGATGGGTCGTCCAAGACAAGAGTGCGGACCCCAGCCGTGGTGAATGTAATACTCGTCTGGTCGATCGAGTTTGACTTTCAGAGGATCGGGAAATTTTGCGGAGTCGGTGCCTGCGGCTACAAAGTCGGCGAAGATGGTGTCGCCTTCTTTGGCCGGGACACCGCGCGATCCGTCTTCGATGGTTGTCTTGGGGACGCCGACAACTGCAAATTGTAGTCAGTATTTCGCATATTTTATCGGGGCGAAATGCTTTGAAAAAAGAGGTAACTTACCCCGAAGGACGCCGAAAGCAGGAGTGGCGAGACGAAGGCCTTCGAGAGCGTATTTCTTCAATTTCTCGAAGTCCTCGCGGGAATCTGAGTTCGCAAACTTTTGGATTTCAGGCCAATGCGAGATGTAGTCGTCAGACAAGTAAAGGTCAATCAGTTGAGCCCACTGTTTCTGTCAGTGACTCTGAGCTATTTAAACGTTGGGGGATACGCTTACTCCTTGAGCCTGCGTGGCAGCCGCAGCTGCTGCAGTGGGAATGATCGTCCACACAACCTCATCAATACTCTTCCCTCCTTCGAACAGTCTATCGACAAGACGAGTACCATAATCTTTGAGAATTGTCTCGCTAGGGGTGATGCCCATCATGTGTTTGAAGCTAGAGAACTGCTCGGTTTTGGCAGCAGTTACGGAAGGCACCATGGCATCTCCTAGTTTCTTCGTTGCTTTCGCAGCACTCACGCCATGTTGGAACGAAGTGGCTGTATCCAAGTCCAAGAATACGTAGCCGAAGATCTGGGCTAGAGCGTCGTAGAGCTCTTCGTCAGTGAACGAATTTTCTCCACCGCCGAAATTCTTAAGAGGAATGCGGAAGAAATGGCCAGCAAAGTTGGCATGAGCCAGATTGCCTATGCTGTAAAAATCAGCCGAGAGACTTAACACGGAGCTAGAGAACCGTCTTACTCTCTCACAACATCAACTTGATACGATTTGCCAATCTTGCGACTGTAACGCCGGATGAGACTTAACGTGATAGCCTCGTAGAACTTTCGGACTTCGTCCAGAGCATTCTGAGGCTTGAACAGACAACCCTTTACGAACTCTCTTTGCTTGGCATTAGCGACCGAGTCACCACTCAGCATGTAGTCGCGGTGTGTTAGCTGGAAGATGTGATTTCCCCCTGTTGATGATCAGACCACACTGCTCATACTTTAGGACGAGCGCCACTACTTACAAGGGACCTTGAACTTCGTCTGATCACTGAGGACATCGACGACGCCTTGCCATGTAACCACCGGAATAGGTGGTCCGATGAACGAAGGTGGATCATAATTGTACTTATCGGCATGGCCCTTCTTTGTAAAGATCTCTCGGTTCTTGTCTGGCGTCGAGAATGGGAACAGGGCATACACCGAATTTGCCCGATGCCAGCCACGGAACGCACGCATCAAAAGCTTGTACATAACTCCGCCATTGGCAACATCGAAGGAGGAGTCGGCAGCATTGAAACTGATTGAAAAATCAGCAAGAGAATTGTTATCTCACAACCCCCACTTACCCAAAGTTCGTAAGATTCGCGGGGCTGTAATCAACCGCGTAGAAACGATCTCCCCTCACGAGAGCGACAGCGTCAGCGAGGATGGCAGTAGCAATTGTGAAGCCGGGGCACAAGCCCGACCCAGGTAGGAACGGTTGCTTTGCCTCTTCTACTTGGAGACCAGGATACAGCTCGATATCATCGGGGGTTTCATACAGTGCTTGTACTATGCCAAAATTAACGCCGAGGCATGACACGGGGTTAAGTGAGCCTTACAAGCGTCTGCGACTGCGGGATCTGAGTTTACCTCAACTGGGGATTTCTTTAGTAGAGCATCAAAAAATTGGCGTTGGATTACCCACGGAACGTTGCATGTGGCTTCAGTTTAAAGAACAATCGAACCTCATTCAGTGTTGCAATGTTCCATTTGCGCCCTGTCTCAATCCCCAGAATTTCAATAGCTTTCATTACAGCAGGTATATTACGAGCTCCAAAGGCACCTATATTGTGGACAATTAGTTCTGGTCATTCGGACATGGAAGGAAACTTGCCAGCAACATTTTCCGTTCCAATTCGAAGGAGGTCAACGAGATCGCCATCCTGGAAATAGCCATCCGACTGTCGTTTCAGACCGCCAAATTCCCATTGTCCAGGATCTGTTGGAAGACCCTGCGCCCATTTCGCAAGTCCCCCAAGGAATTGCGGTAATGTCAACTTACCTGCGAGATGTCAGTACTTCCGATTCGATACCGTAGGGGAGTGCTTACTGGGGTCAACGTCAGGTCCAAACACAACTTGCATGAAGCCTTTCACCCAAGCTTCATCGTGGTTGCTAGTAGCTGCATGCCAGCGGTATATCATATTGAACTCAGCGCTGATTTGATTTCCGATACCACTCGGGATGCCTGAAGCATCGAAGACATTGTCAAAGTTCTTGCGTGGGTCTAGCGTCCAGTTCGAGTCGATGGTGTTCTGGTTCAAGTTCAATATCGTTCGCAGATAGTCATTGAGAATCACGTTGACATAGAGACCACAGGTTACGCTGCACGACGCTGTTAGCGATGTCTCTCACAAAGAGATCCGCTACTCACAGTCTGCCGGTTTGAAACAAGTCATTATCACGCTTCAGCTGTGCTGCTTCGTACCTGGGATCTTGTGGCGTTACTCCATCCGGAATGCTGAAGCGATTACCCTCATTGATGATCGCCATCTCCCCAACAACATAGTTGTGGAAACGATTGAATGCAATCATGAGTGCGCACACTCCAGGTGGTTGTCCTAGGAGCCTGGATTCCGCGAAAGTGTCCTTCTTCAGTAAACCATCTTTGTAAGTTCGGACGAGCTTTTGTTGGTCCTCGTTATGGCCGTAGAGTGGACCAAGATCGAGATATGATGAGTTCTTAAGGCGGGTGTAGTCTTGCTCTTCCGTGTGAAATATATCTATTCCGAATTAAGAAAAAGTAATTCCATGTTTTTGGGACAACACTACTTACCATGGATGATTATCGTCGCGAAATAAAACAGCATGCTTGATATTTTGCTTGGATGCTCCCTGGCTGGTCCATTACGAACCATGATGGCTTTATCAAATAAGCACCACTAGCTGCTCAAAGATTTCAGATACAACTTACTGTCGAATATCAGTGAGGCATCAGGCAAAATCGCAGGCTTCATGCGCTGGGGCACTACACTCCTCGCGTAATGGCTGCCTGCAGCTCCTAGGTTTGGATACATGATGTTCTAAATATTGTCAGTGCAGGCTCTCCACACACTTTCAGGTCACATACATTGTTCGAGCCATCGGCTGCACGATATCTGAATTCATCACCCAGATATGAGATCGGTGGGTGCTTCAAGCCATTCCAGAGTGTTTTGATGAACTGCCCACTTAGATCGTTTCGGAGCTGAGAGTCATTGGGCAGAGATGCTGCGACTTGAACAACGTTTTCGATCTATATTTTAATCTTTAGCATACTGAGTATAATGAGGCTCGGTTGGCACTTACAATATACTTACGATCATCAACGATGCCGCCAGCGAAGGTGGTCATAGCAATATTGCGGGCTGTTGTGATATCAGGACCAACGCGGCCAGCTTGACTCCAGAGGTCTTCAACTGCTTGACTCAGGAACGAAGTAAGATCACCTTGCTCTGCTTTACTGCTGCTTGAAGTCATGATGGCTTGTGTATTGTGATCTGAAAAACGTTGTTCCTAGTTTGATGAATGTATTGACACAGGGAGAAGATATGGGTTGGCCCTGAGCAGATTCCTTGAGCACATCAAAAACGTGTCTTCGGGATGGAAGAAGTTGTCACCATTGAGAGATCAACGATTTAAACATTCACATGCAAAAAAGATTGACAGGTGAAGTTGCCTATCTGCAAAAGGACGTAAGCAGAAGGAGGGCTTTACGAATGAAGCCCAACCCTCAGCCCACTGACCTTGGAACGGCGGAACACATGTTATGCTGTTACACGACAACATACCTCTCATGAGCTCCTGCGAGTAATATCTCTGCGCTTGGCGGCTTACTGCCATAGCTCTCGACATCTATGGACTTCCATAGAGAAGATGGGAAGGGACAGGAGGAGCTCAAAGGCAGGGATTAGGATGTCGCCAGAAGAGAGTACCCTGGTAAAGCTCCCGTCGAGCTGATTGCAACGTCTTGACCGATTCAATATCTTCATACTTCAGTGACGGAGAAAGAGCCAGCTGAAGCAATGCGGAATAGAGAAAACGATCAGAACAAGGAGAATTCCGTCCTGACAGGCGGAATTATGGCACGGGCTGGAACTTAGCGTCCTGTCGTGTTCACTATGGCTGCAGAGTGGTGGCCTTAAGAAGAATGCGGAGGTTGACCACCGGAAGTTGGGTTCGAAGCCCCGACGCCCCAAGCGACATTTCACTTCGCTAAGAGCCTCTGTGAATACCCTGTAAACGCCCTGTACACGCCACTTTCTAGGGAGGATTTGCACATGAAATCAGCAGAGGAAGTTCGTCCTCCCTGATCTTTTCGAATGTCCATACTCTACAATCTTCAAACCTTTTCAACAATCTCTGCTTTCTCATTCGAGGGCTTCGAAGTCACTACTCCATACATATCCGCATTCGAGGAATCTTCCTGGACTCCGAATCACTCCGCAACGTCTCACGATTGTTGCATTCTTACCCATCTTACTTAGTACGTCTCTCTTCATTCGCTCATCCTCGTCCAGATCACCGATTCGCTGGCGGTAGGAAGCGTCTCCAACTTCGATCATCCTTCTTCTCATCCCAAGCATCCACGGAGAGACGTGATATCTCACGGAGATAGGCGACTTCCATTCAAATGGCCAACCTCTCATTCTTCGCCATTCCAGCCTACTGGGTCCTTACCTTGCTGCCTCACAGTTATGCCATTGCAATCATGAAAAAGGCCAACAATGGGCGCTGGAACAACAGCAACCCAAGATCTTCTAAGTGGGATGCCACCCTGCGCGAGTCTACGCCCGCTGAGGTCTACGGTCGTTATGAAAAAGCAGAAGCTGCTCATAAGAACGGAATGGAGAACCTCCCGATCTTCGTGGGGGCTGTCTTGGCTGGTAACATCGCGAATGTCAGCACTTCCACTCTGAACGCCTTTGTTGTGGCCTATCTGTGTCTGCGCGTCGCCTATACCGTCGTTTACATCTCCGTCAGCTCACATCGATTCAGCTTGTTCAGAACCGCCATCTGGCTTGTTAGCACTTTGATGTGCATGAGCATTTTCATTGCCGGGGGGTTTGCTCTGGGTTCAGGGAGTCAGTTCTGAGGAGGCTGTCTTCTATCACATGCTAGATAAAATGGGAAAATGGGGTGCGGCTTTGGGTCTAGGTCATGAACGGGGGGAATGCTGGGTTCTGCTTATTTCGGCTTGGTGTCCGATCTGATTTGTAGGGCTGATTCTTTTCGATGCCTCGCATAACTTCCTGTCTTATTTGCATTTGGTGTTTGGCGAGTATCGTGCTCACATCTCGTATTCTACAAGTTCACCGCTATACTGTCAAACTCTGCCTTGCTATTCCTGTACAGGGCGTATCACTTTCTTTCACGTGAAATTTCTCGAGCATTTCCACATGCGAAATGTTTGAATGTCGCGCGGATATCGGCATTTACCTCAATTGGTCGTGACTCCGCCTCCACTCCTCTCAAGTATGACAAGCTGTCGATACATTTCGTAAAAAAAATTAAAAACACAAAAAGGAGTTTCAAAGTATTATTTCACGTGAAAGTTTGCTTTACTGCGGAACAAGACCTGGCGTTTTATTGAGGCAGCTTGAATTTGAGGAAGTGGCCTCTTACCTCAGCCCTAGGCGCAAATAAAAGCACTCTTGCCAGTAGCACTTTCCTTAATAAAACACCACTTCTTCATCTCATCTCTGTCCCAAATCCTTTCAACGACTAAACAATTCACTCCCATCATGAACGGACTCGTGAAAAAGAACCTTGGTAGCGGAATGTTCAACGCGAACAAACCATTCGGCAACAACCCCTATATCCAGATCCCACCCGACGTCGACAGGAATCCCTCCCGCCTGGCATGGATTGACATCCTCTCCGTATTTCAATACATCAAACTTCTTCCTCTGATTGTCTTCCCGCTTCGACCATGCATTTCAGGCAAACTCGATGAACTGTCATCAACATGGCCGAATACCAAAAACATTCTCCTTCATACCGTATTGATTATCAGCCAACTACTATTACTTATTACTTTGCCAATTATGGCTGCCCTATACTGGTTCGTTCCAGGAATCGTTCATGTTATCTTCTGTGTTCTTTTCACAGTATCAACATTGTTCGTTACGAGGTTACTCAATGGAGGACCGAGGACCGAATGCCTAGTCGGCCTACCCAATGGCCAGCCACCTGTGAATGATGAGAGCGAACTCTGGTTTTTTATTAACGGTATTGCAACTGGGTAAGTTGTTTTCCAGTATCAGATCAACAGAACGATCTAACCCCAACCCCAAGAGACCATTGGCTACAATCAAACCTCAATCTACTCGCCATCACCTTCCAGCGCGAGATAGTAGGTATCCACAACCCGACGTAAGCTCCACTCACTCCAAACCAGCTCCATACTAACATACCCCAGAAAAGGACTCCTCTTCGACCTAATCGAATGCTTAATTCAGCGCGACTTCGACTACAAGACCAAAGACATCCGCCAAGGCCGCATGCAACTCCACTCCGCGCTCTCCTCCCCCACCACCCGCAAAGTCGTCCTCATCCTCCACAGCCAGGGCGGGATCGAAGGCTCTTCAATCCTTGACTGGCTTCTCGCCGATCTCTCCTCCCCCTTAATCTCCAAACTCGAGATCTTCACTTTCGGGAACGCGGCGCGGCATTTTAACAATCCCCTTCTCAACTTATCTACAGATGAAGATGGGAGGGGTGGTCGAGGGGAAAGGGTTATTAAACATATTGAGCATTATGCAAACAGCGAGGATTTCGTGGCTAATATTGGAGTTCTTAATTTTACCAGTCCGCAGGCGCAGCCGTATGCGGATGGGAATGCGTTTTATGGGCCGGTGTTTATTAGGGAGGGAAGTGGACATTTGTTGAATATGCATTATTTAGACAATATGTTTACGAGGGTTAACGGGAGGGTGGAGGATGGGAATGCGTTTATGGATTCGTTGGTTCCTAATAGGTGAGTGGATCTTTGTGTGGGTTAAAGGGAAGGGGTATGCTGACGCCTAGGAGTAACGGAAGGGAGACTAGAGAAGGGTTTTTGAACGGGTTGAATGGACATAGGCAGAAGAGACTGAAGGATATTTCGAGGCTTTGGCAGTATAGGAATGGTGGGAAGCCGCAGGATTAGGTGCAGGTGTGGAGTATTTGGTGTTGAACGTTGAGTGTATTGTTGTGTCTCGCAGAAGAGAGGGCATATACTATTCTCTCGGTCTCTGGTTGCAGAACTTAACTGGAGTTCTAAAAGTTGGCCTGGAATTTTAGCGCTCAGTGGCATACAGATGGACTTCATGCAGAACAGTTCTTGCGTCCGATCTATTTGATTCCAAACGCTGTAAAATTACATCCCCAGGCGTCAATTTAGGCAGAAGATATACGGCCATGTAACCCATGCAGGTACGCTGGACGGGCGAACCACACACCTCTGGAGCAACAAACAAAGGCGCTGGCCTGTTGTTCAGCGCAAGCAATACTAAGGTGTACTCTATTGTTAACAATGCAGGTTAGGTAATCGGTATTGACGCGCTTTGTGGCACATATGTCGATTCATAAGTTTGGAAGCATAACATTTATTCTATAATCCTCACTTTATCTCATAGCATCAAGATATGCAGTCTGCCAGGCAAATATCTCCGGGACCGTGAAGGCCACAAAAGACCAAGATATAGGAAAAGATTTGGGCAGCTTCTCCTTGTCAACAAGCAAGTCTACACGGAGGCAAGCTTTATTTTTTACTCGGAGAACACCTTTGCCATTGGCATCAGAAGTGGACCACCTTCTGGGTATGCGCCTGACAGAGTTGTATCATTATCGTATCCAATTATCTCCCTAGGAGGGCGACTCATGATTCCATACTTCTTTTTGGATTTGAGAGCACCACCGGCAGGACATACCCCGCTTCTCACTCGCAAAACTCTCCAGCGCGGACCCCAGTCTCACATTCCTTTTGGCGGATCAATAACGCTCTATTACGTAACTAGAAGTAGATTGAATTGCTCGAGGCCACCGCCAGACCGGTCTGTCTTCGCCGAGATGGCGCTTATAACGACTTCATCCGGGATGAAAAGGATTACTGTAGTATTCGGCGAGTTTAAGTTCGAATGATCTTTCCCGTACGTCTCTCCAACGCAGTTAACTGCCAAGGTGGGAACAGCCAAACGAGGGTATTTACTAAATCGAATCACACAAATTTCTGCCACAGAGAGAAGTATGAGTCGTTATCATGTCATCTAAGACAGGTATCGGATCACAGGGTTTGTAGCCAGCCACTGGATATTGAGTCACGTAGTCTGCAAGCACGTGATAGGTCTCTGGTTGAACAGATTGATTCCACTCCCCTCCTTCCTTAAGGGTAGGGAGCTTGTGTCTATAAGTAATGCTTCCTCTTGAAGTCTATGAGTCACACACTACATACGGACCTAGGCAGCTGTATAGGCTTCAGCTGGGTAAGTACGTAGTCCTAGGCAGCTGTGTAAGCTTAACTAGGCAGTAATGTACATTCTTGAGCCTAGTTTTGGACCTTAGGCTAGGACCAACTGACAACAGGTCAAGACATATACGGTTTCTTCGAATCGAGGCCGCCTCCTGAACATTTTTTTGTGGCAGAAAACATCGACAGAACACCAGTAGATCTGCCAAACGTGCTCGGTGAGGATGAGCTCCAGCCATTCAAGCATCCTTTGATTGATGCAGGTTCTCAGATCCGACTCGTCTCGCTTCTGCCACCGGAAAGACCAGCAGATCGTGGAGAAAGCCGCGAGCCGTTACAATGTACGATAGAAGTTCATTCGCTGGCGAAAGTTCCAGAGTATGAGGCATTGTCATATACTTGGGGTGGAATCCACAGACATATGCCCATATCAGTCCTCGGAAAGGATGCCGACGGAAATGCGATTGAGGAAGCCCTTTTCGCTACCCTACAATTGCTGATGGCCCTGCGTCGACTGAGGCTGGTGTCGACTCCAAGAAGACTCTGGATAGATCAGCTGTGCATCGACCAGGACAACCCGAAGGAAGTTAGGTCACAAGTGCAGCTGATGGGAGATATTTATAAAGCTGCACGCCGTGTGGTTGTCTGGCTTGGAGAAGATATCAAGCACACCATTGTTACCCCTTTCAAGTCATGGGAGGAAACAAACTCAACACATCTACTTGACTTGATAAGGGAAATCCCATCAAATTCTCATAACGCCGCGGACAATACCATTCGTGTGACGAGTTTGGTCCAGTTTGGCCTTACTTATTTCTTTGAACGCGTTGAAATGGGGCGACTAAGGGCGGTATACGAGCTTCTCTGGCGGCCGTGGTTCCGACGAGCATGGGTGTTCCAGGAAGCGAGTCTCGCAAAGGAACTGTCTGTGCAATTTGGAAGGGCTGAAATTGATTTTGGGAACCTGGAGAATGTCTTCAGTGCCATACAACGTGCCGAAGTCGATCTTGGGATTCATCGAGACATCCTGGGCTTGGGCGACTTGGCGACGTCGACAGCAACTTAAGAGATCTTCGGTGTCGATACTGATCAGGCAGGAGGTCCAACGCAAAAGCTGAAGTAGGGTTATTCGATAGAGCGATGGTGCACGACCTCCGAGAGCATCCTTATTTGCACAAAGAATACGTCAAAGAGAATCTGATATGTTACAGATCACACCGACGTCATTCCTGATAATACCTCCAATCATTTCTAAGCATTCTTTCGGCACAATCCCGTCTGCCATGTGCGTCGATAAATGTTCGATTTCACTGAGCGAGATACCTCTAGCAAAAAGAGAGGAGGTGAAGCCTTTCGGTGCATCATCCACCCCGAAACGAACGTCAGCAATTGTTCCATTGTGTGCGTTGTAGATCCGCTGTAAAGATCCACCAACAAGTGAATCTCCGTTAACCCGAGTTCTATGTTCAAACTTCGGGCCTCCGAAAGGGGTTTCTCCTAAAACAGAGATCCAAGAGGGAGCGCCAAATCGCAGGTCTGGTTCTACCGATTCACTTTGCCATGGTGTTCTCTTCACATCTGCCCAAGGCCTCACGATGATGTCTAATGATCCGGAAGTCCGAGTGCAATACATGACAAAGTCTGTGTAGACCTCTAAGATTGTGCGGTTATAGTCAGGGGTCAGTGAAGGAAGTCCGCTAATCTGGCCCGACTTTGGAGAATTGGCCAAGCCATATAGAGCATAAATACGATCCCTCGGGTCTGAAGACTGGAAATCCTTGAAACTATGAAGTAACGTTTCCAGACTCATTGTCGGACGAATAATACCGCCTTCTTCGGATGGCAGGAAAAGGTGCTTAAGCGTGTCTAGAAGTCTGACCGACTTCGAGTCTTCTAGGTTTTTCAATAGTCCCTCATATGCAGTGTAGTAAGGCGAGGATTGAAAAGATGCTCTGATGTCGGCTAGCCTAGATCTGACGATCTCGAGTGCGTCCGCAAAATCCGTGAAGTGGATTTCATCCCGCCCGCCACTTCCACATACAAAATGAAATTCTCGCCTCCTCTGGGCAAAGCTCAGGAGAGCGCAAGTCCGTATAGATTCGCAGTCTAGTCAATGAGGAGACTGAGTTTTAGTCGAAAAAACAGCTCTTCTGGTTCATTTGTCTTTTCTATCCCCATACAATGTCCCAAACTCCAGCTTAAACCCTTCACCGTCGCTCTTAGACGATAATACGATATGAGGAAACCTCTCCTCTATCTCGTAAATCACCACATACTTGACGCCCTGTATTTTATCCAACTCTTGACTCAGCTCCTTCCCTGTATACGCGCAGATTCTATCTCCAAGATCATTCCTCATCGCCTCCGACAAATCCGTTACAGCTCTGTACTTGTCCATCACCCTTCCTTTGAGGGACATTTCGCTTTTGCAATTAATATGAACCCATACACCGTATGTACCTAGGCACCAACAGCCCAACAAGAAATAATAAAAAAAGATAAGGTTACTTGCAAATCCCCAGCCATAATTGTTCGTTTGAATACAAATCATATTGTCTTGGTTTTGGAAATACTCCCAATGATAATATTGGCCTTCGAAGTAGAAATACGAGATTAGCGACATTCCCCATGGGATTTCTGGGTTGAAGTAAGCGCCATCTTGTTGATAGGTCGCATTCGGTAACAATCCGACTGGCCTCGGACCAATTATATAATCAAGACTGTGGATAGGCCGCTCCATATCGTTGATACTCCACACAGCTATGTAATCATGTAAGTTCAGTAATGGCCTAATGATTTCAGATATTGTTACCTTGGTACATATCTGTCCACAACGTGGTATTTGGTCCATCTTTGAAATAGATTGGGCTGGAGTTGGTTGGAAATTCATAAACCCCTTGGCCGTAATACCCTACGAACTGGAATGCCAAATTAGACGTCGCTGATATATTTGAGTAGTCGGCATATACAGACGCATTCTGCCCCTTAAGTAGTACCATGGCATCGTTCAATGGAACGTATCCTGTCATCGCGTTGGTGATCGTTGGCCAGAGCGAGACAAAAGCAATGCTTAGCATCACCCAAAACAGGAGAAGGTTCCGGCGAAAGCCAAGCCGTCTGAAGAGACCTTTCGTTACTGGCACTATTGTTGAAAGAGTGGGAGGCTGAAAAACGTAAGGATTCGTGGTTTTTCTAATTAGGCAATCCAGGCTACAGACAAGTTGAATATCAAAGAAAGCGAAACAGAAAATGCAGCCTGAAGATGAGAAGCGAAGTCAAGGAGACATAAGCCATAGCAGTAACACGAAGAGCATATTTGAGCATACCGAGAGTGTCAAAGATGCATAGAGATCGTATGAAACAATATGAGTCTCCATGATCTTCATTAACGCTGCCGTGTAGACTGTGTAGGTAATCCATCCCAGCAGAGCTTGGCCACCACGGGATATCACGATGTCCCAGACTAAATCGATGAATTTTGCCATGCCGAAGGATAGTACGCCAAATGGACGATCGATATTGAGTACAGTAGAAAAGCTCATCGGCTCCAAGTAGCCATCGAAACCGTAGTCTCCGTAAGAGCACCACGTGTTGTGTATCGGCATTGAACTTTGTTTAGTCTGACCGGAAGTAGTGCCGATTATTATTGGTAGAATCATAGCAAGCGGTATACATAATGATAGGAAGAATCCTAGAGCGGTCGCGACATGGACAAGTATACGCCTCTTTAACGAGGCACGGAAGAAGGCTTTTGGCTGCAGCCCTGTCTTCAAATGTCTTGAGCTTGAGCTTGAGCTCTCATTCCCCTCGATGAATGCGTACGTCGTAGTTATATTTTTCGATAAAGACTTCCTATCAATCAAGGAAACAGGCGGAGAAACGCTTTCATCTTCTAGCAACATTGGAGCAGGCTTTGAGACCAGTTCTTGCAGCGGTAGAATTTCATATGAGACGGAGCTCGGGGTTTGAAGCGAAAACTGGTTATTTCTCTCCATCGAGATGTTGCCCAAGCTTCGGATTGATGGTGAGTTTGTTGGGAGTTGCAAGTCATTACAAGTATACGAAAATAAGCTGAAGTGTGATGTTTCAAGGTTAGGCAAGGGCGGCTATGCTGCGGCACAGCACATATGGACTGCAGGAGTGCTGCAGGCCCTGCTCACTGTAAATGTATTGTACCCGCAGATTATTACGAGTAAAAGGAAGGAGCTAGCGCCAAGGGATGTGGGCGATATATTTCTCGTCAGTATCTCGCATTCTCACTCTAACGAAGAGCTTCTATAAGAGATCCATGAAACCCAATTGTATGGCGCTCGTGTGGATTCTTCTCTATATTGTGTATTGGAAAAGAGGTTAAATTCCATCATAAATAAAGTTTGTGGGCTTACTTGACGTGTGACGGTGTGATGAGACTTTGAAGAGATAGAGGAGTTGAGTTAAGATAAAAAGTTGAAAATAAGCAAGATCTTGACAACAACAAAGCAAATGCAGAAGAACGGAAACCTCAACAAGAACATTCGCCGAAATATTTTAGTTGAGTGGAAACAGCAAACTCACTCAGCGCTGCATGAATAACTTCCTCTCTTTGATGGGAAACTAGTACCCCGACACACTCCCTGTGAGTGTGGTGCATTTGAAAGTTTGAACTCTGCTACCTAGCAACTCCTCACCAACGTCCTTCTTATAGAACCACCCCTCAATCACTCCCGACCCTTCCATGTTCCAAGATCATCCAACTCGTGGCCAGTCTTCCCAGGGGCGCAGGTGGGCTGGACATCCATTTCAGCTCGGATAGACACGCACGACCCGTACGCCCCTCCCCGGAGGTTTTAATCTCCGGGTTACCCCGTACAGCTATCTATCTTACTTCTACTAATAAATTTTCCCTATAAGAGAAATATTTAGGAAACGTTTTCTAATTAACTATCGTTCGTTTTAATAATTTAATCTATTATAACTTATATACGTGAAAAGATTAATTTTATTTATATATATTAATATAATAGAAACCTTATTTAATAAAGATTTATATCTATTAAATAATTCTTATAAATTCTACTTTTCTTTTATCTTTAAGTACCTTTTTAAACTATTTCTTAAATTAATTATTATACTATTTTTTCTAGTATTCACCTTATATAGTAGACTTATAATCGACTCCTTTAAGCTATAATTTAGATAACTATTAAAAAGACTATTACCCTTAATTTATTATCTCTTATAATACTATAGTTAAATAATCTTAATAATATTTTAATAGAAAATTATACTCTATATTACTAGAGAGTATCTATAATTTAATAAGATTTCTTTTTATATTTCCTAAATATTTCTTAAATATTTCTTAAATATTTAATAATATATATTATTATAGACTTAAACTAATATTCTATAGAATTCTAATCTAGTTTATTATATTACTCTAAATAGTAAAAATAGCTTTAAAGTTATAGAGATATTTAATTACTTAGTTATATCTTTTATTTAAATATAAGTATTAATAATATTAGTTATTATATTAATATTACTAGACTTTTTTATAAAAATACAAAAATAATAGTTTTAAGAATAAAAATACCCTATTATATAAGAGGAGTGAGTTAAGTAAAGTATAAAAGATGATTTATTACTACTATATAAAGGGAATGCTACTTTTATAAGTCGCTTATATAATAGTATAGTAATTACGAATACGTGATACTACTCTCTACTTAATATAACAAGTACTACTACTAAAGATAATAGTAATGTCCTTGTTATAATACACAGACAAATACTAAGAAAGAGTAGCTAATCTATAAAAGAATGAATTCCTAGAACGAAATAGTTCTTCTTATCTAATTACCTAAGGCTAGAGGGTCTCTATTAAGATATAAAGAGTCGTATTCTCTAGTTAGTAAAGACTAGAGGAGAGGGTTATAAGACTAGCTATTAAGAGCACGTCTATAAAAAGACACGGAGTTATAATAACCTAGTTAATATACTAAATATAGAATATCTTATTACTTTACTAGAACTTTACGAGGATAGCAGCGTAACCTAAATTAGAAGCTATAGTAAAGTATGAGATGAATATAACTAAGGTAATAGAAGCGGTAATATAGTAAAAGGTTTAGTTTAATAGTAATAGTAAAGTACGAGATAAATATAATAAGAGTAATATAGTAGAGACGTAAAAGAGATAATATATATACTCTTATTAGGAGTTTCTAACAAGAAACTAGAACGGATACTATATATAATAGTAATATAGATATAAATATAGAGACTTCTACTCCTCTCTGGAGTCTTTAATAAAAGTGCTATCTTTTATTAACACAAATCCCGGAGGAATATTATAGACTTTATATATGGTTTTATTCTTAAATCGTCTTATTATAGTTTTGAAGTATTCTAGTAATACGTTAAAGCGCTCACGCTTCGGGGTAACTAGCTTCTTTTACTTTATATCCTTTATATTCTTACCGCGCCGGGCCTTTCTTCTAGAGGGTTATGTAATAGCTGAAATATCCTTATTATTATTATTATAGTTATTATCCTCCTCTCTAATAAATATAAGAGAATATAATTTATCTAATTCTTTATCTTACTATTCTATTACTTTTATACTTTACTTTAAACCTAGCTTATATAATACTTAATCTCGAATTTCGTTAGTAATTAATTTATTAATAACTAGCTAAGCTAAGAGGGGTTCTTATAGGGTTAATAATACGTTATATCTAGTAAAGAGGAGCGTAATATTATTAATCACGATATTATATTAAGTCTTTTTAATCTTTTAAATAATATCCTTTATAGTATTACTATATTCTTCGGTTTTAATTACATTAATTAAGTCCGCTAAGTTATTACCTAATATATTTATAATAGCGAGGATATTATAACTAACCCGAAACGCCTCTTTTATATACTTAGTAAATTAGTTATTTGCCTTAAAGATTTATTAGGTAATAAGAACAATCTCGTTCTTAGGAATAATCTCATTCTTACTCTTATTATTCTTAGGGGCTTTCTTATTCTTAATATATAATTTACTATATTTACTCGGGGTTTATCTAACTTCTATATTATTACTAGCTTTATACTTATTAGTTAATTATATAGCAAGCGTATTATAGTTAAGTAATAGGGGATCTATATATAAACAATTACGAATACGGTCTAGTTAAGCTTTAGTATTAGGATTTTACTTATAATACTTACTAAGGGCTATATACTTAATCGAGTTACTAAACTACTTAAAGAATTCCTTAATATTAGAGGACTTAGGGATAAGCCCGGACTTTAACTTATTATTAATATATTAATAAACCGATAATAAGAATACCTTAATGTCCTTAGGAACTAGTAAGTTTTAAATAGTTACTAGGCTATTACTTATTTTAATAACGGGAGTGTAGTAATGTCTCGTTTTTGGTATATAGAGAGTTATATTATACTTATAAGTAAGAAAGATATAATAGAGCATTCGAGTATTTATAATATATAATATATATTTATAATACGTAAGGTATTTCTGTGAGTATTAGTATTCCTATATAGTAATATTCTCGCTTTAGCGAGGAGTTATAACAGATTACTAAAAAGAGCTTAGTTGTCTTATAATTAGAAAAATAATATCGTGTAGTTAGTATAAGGAAAAAGAATAATAATAATAATACACGCTATACTATTATTACTATTTAATAAAACGACTATAATAGCGAGGTATTAGCTTTATTACTAGCTTATTCTCGTAGTCTTATATTAATTCTTTCGCGTTTCCTAAGAGCTTAATAGAGAACTATTAGTTATATTTATTACTTTATCTTAAGTACTTAACTAGATACTCTAGGTTATCTTTACTACTATAATAAGTATATCTCTTATTAACTACTCGCTCTAGTTCCTAGCTCTTCTAATCCTTATTATTTCCCTTAACTCCTTCTATAAGTTCCCTACTTTTAATAGATTCTCTACTAAATAAGTTAGGGCTCTTTAATACTAGTTATAAGTATATTACTAAGATAACTAAATAGATCTTTTAGTTAATTAGTAATTCTAGCTTATAAGTAAGTTTTCTTACTCTATAAAGGATATAAAACGGTCCTATTCTTTATTTAGAGAGCTTTCTATTAGAGTAACCTAAGAGGTAATATCCTTAATAAAGTCTTAAGAATACTTAATTACTAATATTTATTATAATTAGCTTATATTTTATATTATAGTATTTTCTAGCTATATTATTTATAAAGTCGATTATAACCTTAGTATCTCATTAATATAGCTTATAGATAATCTCAGGTAGTTCTTATTAGGTCTTAGCTATAAGTAAAGTTAGATTTATTACAGGTTTAAAGCCTCTTATAAACTCATTTAGGGAAGTCTAAATAACTAATATATATACGTTATTTAGCTTAACTTAAAACAGGATTACGAAACCTAATTACTCTAGGAATAGGTATATTATAATTTAGTATTAAAACCCGATTTCAATAATTTAGTTCTTTTATTCTAACGAGCCTGGGGTCAAAAGTCCGTGTTTTTAGCGAAGTTTTCAGGCATCGCAAAACCAAAGTCGCCTACTTCACTTTATAGTTTCACAATAACTACAAATTAAAACCTTATATAATTCAAGCGCACACGATAAAGAAGCTAGAATGAGTTTAGTAGGCGTTTATAACTAATTTAAACTATAAAAGTAAAGCGTCTAAAATTGTTATAGGGTTCGTTTCTTAGCGAAACGCCCTAAAAACACGGACTTTTAACCCCAGGCTCGTAAAGCTCTATTTATCTAGAGATACTATATAATAGATATAAGTAGTTTTGTCCCTAATATTATAAAAGCACGTTTCTAGAAATCCGAAATAAACTTCTTATTATAATCTAATATTAAGCCTTTTAAGATACCCTAATTATAAAGTAACTATATTATAATAGAGATAGTTACTTATTTCTCTACTTTATATTCGCTATTTTCTAGTATTAGTAGCGTCTTCCTACTAGCTTTATATAACTATATTATTATATAATTAAATATATTAAAACTATTAATCTTCTAAGAGCTAATAGCTAAAATAACTAAAAGCACTAGGATAAAGTCTATTATTATAGTATAATATAAGATTAAGAGTATTCGAAATAACTAAAGTTTACTATAAGAACATTCCCTTAATATTTAATTAAAGAAACACGTTAGATAGTACTTAATATACTCCTTAAAGTATTTCGCTAATTATAGAATATAGAATTCATCTAATTAAGATAAGATATATTCTATACCAAAATGGAATTTATTATATATAAGGTATAGAATGTCTTTTATTACTATTTTAGGTATATATAATCGGAACTAGTTATTAATAATATAATATAATAGACTATTCTTTATCTAGAAAAGAGTATTATCTTTTAGTAATTCTATAACTCTATTATCTTTCTTTATACCTAAGTTACTTAAGGCTCAAGTAAACTTTAAATCTTATTAGAGTCTATTAATAAGTTTTTATTTAAATTCCGGGTTAATTACTACCTTTATAGAGAATAGAATTCTCTCTAATTTATTATTATAAGAGATATTATCTTCTAAGATAATATTAAGACATAATAGTATATCTAGTATAATATTTAAATATCCTAAATAGTAATAAATATCTAAGTCAAATTAAGAGAAGTATATTAAAGCGTGAATTAGTCTTATATTAGTTTTTATTATATTAGAGGTATTTAAGCTTATTTTATTATAAATTCCTCTTATTATACTATAGTCTATAAAGAAAACTACTAGGTTCTTACTAGACTAAATTATAGGACAGAGTTTATAATATATCTATATTAAGTAAGCGACTTCTAATTCTATTATATAATATTATTTCTCTATTATACTTAAAGCTTTACTTATAAAGAATATTAGTTAAATGCGTAATACTAATATCTTTTTAACTATATTTACTAGTACTAACCCGGGTATTAAATAAAAGACTATAACTAAGAAGCCTCGTTCTTATAACATATTTGAATTAAGTAAGAGGACTCTATTAAGCGAAAAGTGAACTAGGAATCTAGGAATTATAAGTATATGTTAGTATAACCGGTTTCCCGAAGGTCATGTGATTTACGTCACATGATTTCCTATATATAAGACATAAGACATAGGATATACAGGAAACGGGACATACCGGACACTAGTACTAATTAGTCTTAGTATATTTAGGGATCATATATTAGAACCTCGATACTATAATCCTTACTTACTAGAATATAATAACTTCACTAACTTATATAATTAGTATTCCACGCTTATATAACGGTGCTATACGTTATTAGTGAACCGATACTAATTAGTTTATATATATAGATTAGGAAGGATTAAGCTACGCTTACTTAAGATTCGGTTCCTTAGGGGCAAAGCTATTATTTAAGTCGAAGAGGGGAAATACTATTAACTACTTTACTTATAATTCGGTTCTATAGGGAGGAAAGACACTATTTCTTACTAATTAACGAATAGTTAGCTATTTAACTATTTTTCTAACCTTCTTTTATATTAAAATTAACTTTCTATAACTACCTAAACTCCTAGAAACTCCGATTTTTAGAACCTCTTTTCCAGAAATCGAGATATTTCGCCCCTAAATTTCTTAATTTCTAGTAATTACCTCCTATAATTACCTTTACGAACTACCCGAACTACTCTCTTTATAAATTACCTCTTTACGAATTACTATACTTCGGACTAGGCACGAGCCTAGGGAACTACTACTAGTATAGTAAACGATATCCTCTCTAGATTAATTAAATTAAACCCCGCCCCCTCTATATCTAATAATAGTTAAGATAACTACAGAGAGCTAGTACGGAAATAGAGACCCGGAATCGTTATAGCTAAGGCTATAGATAAAGATCTCACTGAATTCGTGAATACTAAGCTATATCTCTACTACTTCTATGAGATAGTTAATAATAACTTATAGGAGCTATTTAGATATAACTTTAAGGACTTTACTTCCTAAGCCGACTTTAATAGACTCGATTTTATAGAACTTTAATGTCTATATAAAGTCCTTTAATACGGTAGAGTACGTGTTTAATAGAATAAGGGCTCTAACTTAATAGCTTATACCTTATTAGCTATTATGAGAGAGAAGGAATTATATATATAGATATAGGAGGATATACTTAAGGTAAAAGCAGATCTTATAAAGAGACCGATTTAATTAGCCTTTATTACTCTTATAGAGAATAAGCGCCTATAACCTCGACTTATTATACCCCTTTCACTACCTCTTATAATTCTACCTCCTATAATTCTATCTCCTCCTCCTCCTCCTTTACTACCCCTACTACTATAGTATCCTATACCTCTACCGGATTATATAAGTATAGTACCTACGAATACCCCTAGAGTAGTAAATATAGGTATATTACTATTCCTACTAGTAAACGTACTAGTATTTCTACTACTACCCTACTACTTCTACTAGACCCGAATATTACCTAATTAGGTTTAGTTACTAGACTTGTCACAGAAGTAGCTAAGATCTATATAGAGGAATAGAAGTATAATAGTTCTAATAATAGCTTTAATTATAAACTCGTTATCTTCTATGATAACTATTAATATATAGAACTCTCGCTCGGAGTATATATAAGAGCCTTTCCTACTATACTAAAGGGACTAGCCTAAGACTACTTCTATAGTAACTTACTATCCTACTACTTATTCGATGACACTTATATAAGTATCCATAACTTCTTTAAGGGACCTATATACTACTATACGAACCTAGATAAATAGAATACTATTAATCTAATTACTATAACTACTAAATACCCTAAAAAGAGTATATTTAAGGCTATTTAGATACTAATTAATGAGCTTCGTTAACTATAATATAGCCTTATACCCGCCTTATAAAGTACTAAATTCCTATATAATAAGGTCGTCACTACTTACTAAGGTATTCGAGCTTATAAATACACTATATTAGACCCTCCTCTAGATCTCGCCTAGCTTATTAATAAGCTCTAGTTATTAATTACTATATATAAGAGAGAATAGTAGACTAATTCTAGTACCTTCTTTACTAATTAATAATACTACTTAAATAGCTAGAACTACTAGTTTAGTAATTATTAATCCTTAAGCCGAAACTATAGAAATCGAGATAACTACTCGAATAGCTATAAGCCCTATAACTATAACTGTGATTATAATCGTAACGATTATTAGAATACTACGAAGTCGTGCTTTATATATAAGAAACTAGACTATTACTCCTAGAAGTACTTACTAGAGGAACGAGAGGCTAAGAAGGCTTGATTTAGAGCTAGAAACCTTAGTCGATTTAGTAGTAAGGTACGAACCTCCCGAACCTTCGATAAATACTTTAATAGCGCTTATTTATAGTATATAGCTAAAGTCGAGGGAGAACTTGAGAGTAGTGAAGACGAATTAAGTGACGCTTTTAAAGCTCTCCTAGTAGATATAGACGATAAAGACAAGATGAATAACCTACTAATTCCTACTTCACTTCTATTAAAAGC
>JAJTUR010000287.1:0-30584 GCA_021399475.1 Hyaloscypha finlandica
TTTTAGAGTTTTAGATATTCATTAACTACTTATCCTATACTAGATCTATAACTGACATCCTCTCTTATTCGAAGGTTAATTTATTAGCCCAGGAGAGAGTAGTCGCCTCTAGGCCGAATCATGTTCTAGCGCGTGTGTATTGAAAGATCCACTCCCAAGACTTGCCCTCTTTCTTTTATACCAGCAAGCGCTACTCGTCCAGGTCCGGCCCTGCTCGGCCTCGCTAGAATCTCTATTATCGCTACTAAAGTCCGGATCTCTATCGCTTGAATCATCATCATCGCCGCTGCTTAACGGTTCGACCTTCTCTGATACAAGGCCTAACGTCAATGAAGCAAGTGGCCCCTCCTCTAGTTCAAGAACGACCGGGCCCTATACGAGGTCGCTTTTTGAATTTTGTCGAACAGCGCACCCGGATGGTCCCTTCACTCCGGCTAGGGAGGGCAGCAAAGATGTATTCCCACGAACGGCCTTCGTTCTATACCTGGAGCAGCTTCATATCCTACCGAGGACTGATGACTTGTGAATGTGCCTGTAGTTTGTGGGAATACCAGCATATATCTTAAGTAGCTGCTCTCGACTCCAGAAGCAGATAAGAATCTTGCTTTACGTGAGGGGTTGCTACCTTTCCCCTCACCTGAATCCACACGCCACTTATTACGGTCTTTATAAGCCCTTCTGCCAATAATTTGTGTCCGTATCCTTCTCATGCGCACTGACTAGTACGTGCAGGTGCGTGCTTTTCTCGAAAATCTTAAGCAACATATATAATACTATACTCCCCGCCCGGGTGTAGAGTTCCTTATCTTTACCCCACCTGTTCTGTAGAATTCACACGCCACTAGAATGGTCGCAATGAGAGAGTCTTCACGAAATTCTTGGTGATGGATAATACAGCCGTTGTGGTTGGAGGCGAGAAGTTTAGCGGGGTTAGCGTGAAGTGGTAGAGGCTGTAATATGGGAAACAAATACAGAGTGAAACAAGGCTAATAACTAATTGACTATACCGGTTGTGGAACGATAGAACTATTTCGGAACATATGAATTATAGAGAAGACTAGAGAAATGTGAAACTTGAAAAAAGTAATAGATACACTAACGCTAGAGAACGAAAGCCTCGATTCCCGCGTATAACTAGGCTTACGAAGTGAAGACTATAATACATCCTTGGCTAATTAATAATTAAACTATAAGAGAAAGCAAGCTTAAATGAAACTATATTACTAACACCTAATATCACAGTCTCTAACTACAGACTATTAATCCGTAATATCTATCGATAAAACAAAACTATTACTTCTCACAACTTCTCACTACTTCCTATAATACCTCTAAAAATCTCATACCCTTCCTATAGCTTTACTAGCCAGCCTCACGTTTACTTCCGGGGCTAGCCTCGTTATCTCTTCTACTACTAGCTACCCGAGACATCGGCTTCACTAATACACACTTAGATCGTATAGTAGTACTACTAGATCACCTCTAGGGTCTAGTAGGGGAGGAGTAAAGGAGCTTTAGTAATCTCTTCCTACGAGTAGCTATCCTCGTCCCTTATCTTAAGTACTATCGTATCCTCTTTATTTATCTACTAAAGACACTTTATCTAAGGACGAACGGCGGCGGGATATATCTTAGAAGGTATACTAGTATCGTAAGGGGTTATAGCCTCTATAGCTATCTCCTTATTAGAATATATACCTAAGGCTTCGGAGTAGAGGTACTCGTGCTCCTAAATATATAGTAGCTAGAACTCGAGACTATATATCGTCTTATCTCTAATCTTAGTATGTTTTAGGTACCCTCGAAAAGGCTACTCCTAATACTCCGCGAATAGCACCGACTCCGCTATAATAAAGGGGCTCCGAGAGGTTCGTGAATAGTAGTCGTCGTCGTTAGCTATAAGTACTAGCTTATCGAGTAGTATTAGAGTATTATCGGTCGAGGGAAGCCTCTACTATTTCGTAGGTCATAGATCCTCGTTATCCTCATCGCCTATATTATAACTATAATCGCTAGCTTTAGGGTATTAGATATCACTACTAATCTTAGTCTCGTCTAGGCGCTACTACTACTTCTCTCCCCGTTCCCCTAGCTCCTCGTAGTCACCGCTATTATCCTCCCTTATTAGCTCTACTACTACCTCCTATTACTACTATTACTCTTATACCTCCCCCCTCCTAGTCTTAACTATGACATAGAGAGCTACGCCCGAGCTCCTCTAATCTACTATAGCTAGTCCCGCCTCGATTATATTCCTACTTAGTATAAGGGTATAGTAGTTCAGTAAAGGGACAGCGAGGGTGTAGTGAGCCGGGAGCAGGAGCGGGAGCCGATGACGACTTCTCTTACTCTTCGAAAGCTAGGTATATATCTCTTTTAAGCTTAGAGGCGTTTTCATTACTCTCTCCTCTATTACTCTCGCCTAATAACTAGGGTAGAATAGAGGGCACTAGCTCATCTAGTACACCTCCTATTCCGTTATTATTATATTAGCTAATCTAGTCCTATAAGGACCTAGGGGAATCGTAATAAGAGTAAGGCTAGGCGAGTATAGGCGTCGAGGCTAAATCTTCCTACTTGAGTAGAGGAATTAGGTAGAAGTTGTCGTCGATATAGTACTTATCTTTAATATCTTACTATAGCCCTTTACTTAGCCTAGAGGCGGGATTAGTACTAGTATCAACCGAGACAGAAATAGCTTTAGCTTTAGGTACGAGTTCGGGAGTATATAATTTATTATCTTCGAGAACTACTAGCTTCTCTATATATAGGTTAGTAGGCTACTTAATATATAGTAATAGGGAGCTATAGTATATACCTCGAGTACCTTAGCTATTACTTATACTATTATCTAGTCTAAGGCTCGAATCGAGATAGCTCTTACTTATATTCTAAGTAAGCTCTTCGAGGTACTAAGGGATGTCCTTAGAGTTCTAGTATATTATTAAGATCCCTTTACTCGAAAAAACCAGGAGCTTATTAATCGAGGACTAACTATTATCTACTTCGTTATCGCTATTAATAGAGTTATTATAGTAGCCTATAATATATATAATAGATTAGTTAGGTTCATCCCTAGAATTCTCTCTTATTATACCTTAAGCTTTAACTATATTACCTTCCTACTAAAATATAGAGTTATACTCCTAGTACTAAGTTAGTATAATAATAGACTTAGGCTACTTATTATACTCGAGTATTTCGTTAGCTCTATTATATAGTAATACTAGCTAGTTGCGTGAGCTAGTTATTGAGTTAGATCTACTATTCTTATATATATATAGTAAAGCACGACGTTTAGAGGGTATTAGGTTTAAAAGGGGCTACTAAAATTAAATATAGCTTAAATTAATAGTAGTTATAATAAAAGAATTTAAAGTAGATAAGATAAGAAGAAGTTAGAGTCCTAGTAAAACTACTAATTTTATAACCTATAATCTTATTAAAGGAGTAGGAGATATAGAAGGTTTAATAGCTAGCTTATAGGTAATACTAAACTAAAGATATAGACTTATCCTCTTACCTTACCCTCTAATACCTATTTACTACTTATAACTACTATACCAAATATCGCTAGCTCGTTCCTAATTCACCTAAAGCACCGCAAGATATAGTATAGTATATAAAACCCTCCCTCCCCTTACTTTGGTCTCTACTTCTTATACTCCGTAAGATATACCTTACTTTTACTAGGGCTAGAGAAGTCCGCCTACGAAGTAGTACTTAATACTATATGAGATTTAACTTGCTCTTATATAGAGTTAAGCTCATACGACTTTCCTAAATAGTAGACTATTAGCTAATATACTCCTTAGTATATATAGAGAAAATAATCATTATATAGGCCCCTAGGCATCTAACTCATTTTACTAGGAATACGAGGGGCTAGATATTATAGAGTCCCGAGGTTAGTAAGTTCCGAATCTACTTATACTTCGCCGCTTACTCGTCCTACTTATATATCTAATAAAGCATCGCTACTAATCGAGAGATTATAAGGGGATCTATAATTCCTACTCCTCCGCCTTACTTATTTCGGACCTAGAATAGGCTCCCTTATCTCTCTATCCCTATATTAGCTAGCTCGGATGAAGGGAACGTGAATCGTAGCTATAGCTATATTAATAGAAGGAGGGGTGCTCGAGATTTTGGACTATAGGATACTAGAGCCCTTCTAAGAACTCTAACTATCTAATCTCTTCTTATTACGTATATAGAGATTAGCCCTTCTCGTCATAGATTAGCCTCGAGTCTAGACACGTGTATATAAATGTAAACCCCTAGCCTCTACTAGGGTTAGGAGAGCTTACCGAGACACTACTATCGCTAGATAACGCTATTAATCTTATAGTATAGCTAGGTAGTAGCTAGCTACGTTACTATATAGTATTTTCTTAATTAGCTATAGTAGTAACTTATAGAGCTCGCTATTATAGGGGATCGATGAGTACTATAGTTAAGGGCCGCAATAGTACGACAATGAGTAGGAGGGTAGTATAAGCTCAAGCTCATAGCTCGTATCTCGGTTAATACGACATGATTTAGAGGATAGGTCGCTATCGTAGATACTAATAACTATCGAAGATCGAGTAGGAGATCGAGGGAATCGAGGAGTCTAGCTTCAAACCGTGTATTACTTAGGGTCTATAGTTATGGTGAGGCCAATAGAGGTAGTATAAGTTAGGGGGAAGGCAAGCGTATAACGAGACCGAGCGACCGAGCGACCGGGCGATGAGAGGTATTAGTGTCACAGCCCTATAAAGGGAGCCCACGAATGGAGCACTTGTAGGAAAGCTGTTTATTGAGAAAACTAAGCTAAGGAGGAAAGAGAGCTCGAGTAGAGGTCCCTTAAGTATTTATAGTCTCTCGCTTGTGGCTTAGCCTAATTAGGCTTAGTGTCCTAAATTTTCTAGAGAGCAGATTCCCTTAGCGGTGCGGCCGCATCACGTGCAGGCATATCAGGTGACTATAGATACCAGATGCCAGATACTAGAACTAGATACCAGAACTAGATACCAGAACCAGATACTAGAACCAGATACTAGAACCAGATACTAGAACCAGATACTATAGGTTAGTATAGTATAGCCGTGACATTACCCCCCCCTTGAAAAAAGCTTATCTTTAAGCGGGTAGGTAGTATAGAATCGTTATCTAGATCGTTATAGTCCTCTATTCCGTCCTCCCAGGCTCATACCTAGTTAGCTAGTCTCTTTAGTGGGCCTAGTTATTGTCGATTAGCTAAGTGGTAGTCTCGTAGCTTATAGGGAGAGTATTTTAGGTTAGAGGCCGGATACTAGTTAAGGTCCTCATTATATCTAACCCAGCTAACCCTATACTTAAGCTTTCCCTGCTCTACCTTTAAAGCTAGGACCTCTTATACTTCGTACTCGTGGTCCGTTGTGACTTGAATTAGTAGCGGTAGTTCGTTCTTCTAGCTAGGTAATAGGTCGTCTATAGCCTTATATAGATAGTTAGGTAAGAATATATTATGAATTTTAATACTCTCAGGTAGTTTAACCTCGTAGGAGTTACTGATTTGGTGTAGAATTAGGTAAGGCCTAGCTATTTAATAGTCTAGCTTATAACTAGGGCGTTATATCTTCTAATTCTTCGTCGATATATATACCTTATCTCCTACCGCGAAGTCTACCAGTTAATACTTAGCGTTAGTGTACTTCTCTATCTTCTTTTATGCTTATTCTATATTCTCCTTATTTCTCTTTATAGTATCCTCTATTTACCCGGCGATCTCTTAAGCTTTCGTAATACTTAGCTTATCTTAGGGCTCGGTCTTTGGAGTTAACTAGTCGAAGGAGGTTTATAGGAGGCGGCCGTTAATGAGCTCATATAGGGATATACTAATAGAGCTATGTGGGAGGGTGAGTTACGTGTAATCGAGTATTAGTAGGTACTCGTCCTAATTATCTTAGTAGTATGCGACGTATAGGCGTAGGCGTTAATTAATATACTAGTTCATGATTTCCGTCTATCTGTTGGTCTACGGGTAGTATACTATTAATAGCTTTAGCTTTATACCTAGAATCCTATTAAACTCCTTCCAAAATACCAATATGAATTACGGACTATAGTCAGAAATAATAGAGACTAGGGGGCCGTAGTACTAGTAGGCGGTTTAGAGGTATATTCTCGCTATTTCTTCTACTATAGTCGTCTTATAGCAGGGCGTAGAGACGGCCTATTTACTTAATTAGTTAATTACTATATATATATTATTATAGCCGGATTTTGAGGGAGGCATTGACTTAAAGTCCATAGCTACGTGCTACTACAGGTGGTCCGGGACTAGTAAAGGGTAGAGTAGTCTAGGGGTTCTATCTCTTAGTATATTCGCCTATCTATAAGGTTAGTAGTTACGTATATATTAGGTAATATCACTTTATATGTTTTTCTAATAGTACTATAGTCGTAGTAGCTTATACGTCTTCTCTTTACCGGGGTATACTATAGAGACTTAATTATGGGCTTCACGGATTAGGTCTATATATAACTAGCTACTAGGGACTACGAGTCGTCTGCTATATAATAATAACCTGTCCTCTAATATGAAGTCATTATTGTCCCGCTTAGCTTACTCGCGGAGGGCTTATAGAGAGGGGGCTTCGCGATTATCTCGTAGGATTCGCTCGACTAGTTTACTGGTTTTATTAAGGTTATCTTTATTATTCTAGAGGGGGGAGAGGGAGTTAACTTCGATACTAAGGTCTTAGAGTACCTTCGGGTTAACTTAATCTTAAGACAGAAAGGCTTTGGTATAGTATTCCTCCTTAACCCTATCTTATTACGCTACCTCGTTATCTCGACGTGTAAGGGTATTAGCTTTCGTATTCTATTTACCGGATCTATATTATATAATAAAGTAGTACTTAGCTAAGGCTTTAGCCTATCTCACTTACCAGCTCATAAGTTTCTTTATTAATATAAAGTACTCTAATATACGGTAGTTAGTATAGATCTAGATCCAGTAGATAGTCCCTTAAAGTTTAGGGCGCTACTAGTCTAAAGACTATATAATAGCGAGTATTTCTTTATTATATATCTCGTAGTTATATTCCGCGGGTATTATAGTCTTAGAGAAGAAAGCTATAGGGTACTAGTTATCTCTATATTATTAAGAGAGAATACTAGTAATAATACTATCTAATATATTAGTCTTAATTATAGACTATTACTCTGGATTATAGTAGCGAAGTAGGTTGGACGACGTTAGGTGGGCTTTAAGCTCTTTGAAAGCGTCTTAATAGGCCTTATTAAAGGAGAAAGGCATGTCTATATAAGTAAGGTTTATTAGAGGCTTAGTAATAATGCTATAGTTACGAATAAACCTCTTATAGAAGTTATAGAACCTTAGGAAGGCTTATATTCCTCTTATAGTCTTTAGAGCTTCCTAATTCTTTATAATAGCGACCTTCTCGGGGTTAACTTTAATACCGTCTATTAAGATAATAAAGCCGAGGTATTTCGTATATATAACATTAAACTCATACTTCTTAATATCCGCTTATAAGCCTATATCTTGGAGATACTAGAGGACTTTCTTTATATAGAGTTTATACTCTAGTTCATTATCCAAGTAAATAAGGATATTATTAAGGTAAGCTATATAGAAGTCATTAAGGTAGTTAAAGAGAATATTATTTATATAGCGCTAGTAGGTAGCTAGTCTATTAGTTAACCTAAAGGGTAAGACTTTATACTTATAGGCTCTATAGTATATATGAAACATAGTTAGCTCTTCTGCTTTAGGGTCTATATAGATCTAGTAGAAAGCCTATTAGATATCTAACTTTGTGAAGATCTTCGCCTAACTAATTCTAGCTAGGGTCTCGTTAATAAGTAGAAGAGGGTACTAGTCCTTCTAGGTAATCTAATTAAGCTTCCGGTAGTTGATATAGAATCGTAAGCTTCTATTAGCTTTCCTCACGAATAAGATAGGGGCCGCGAATAGCGACTAGCTAGGAGTAATAAAGCCCTTATCGAGGTTTTCTAGGAGGTATTTCTTTATAGCCTCTAACTCCGCTATTATTATCTTATATAAAGGGCTATAACCTAGGTATTCCTCCGCTTCCTTCTCTAATTATATCTTATAGTTATATAATTAATAGGGAGGTAAGATATCAGAGGCTTCCTTAGAGAAGACGTCCGCGAATTTGGTATATTAGTCAGGGATAGCGGGTTCTTTGGCCTTAAGAGGAGGCTCTCCTTATTATTCTAGGAGGCTATTGATTTCGTAGAGACTTATAGTAAAGGCTTTATTCTCGGGTTACTATAGATTATAGTATATACCTATAGAGCTAATCCCGGTAATCTTAATAGGGGGAGCCTCTACTAGCTTTCTCTCTATATATAATCTCTTCTAGTAAGGTATATCCGCGGGACAGATAATACTAGCTAGGGAGTCCTCTATTTAATAGTAGCTCTCTTAGGTGTCCTACTTATAAGAGTATTTAATCTTTGGTTTCTAAGGGGTAGGAGTAGCTAGCGTGGGCGCTAGCTCTTTATCTGGGTCTAATTCTGAATTAGTAGAGTCTTCTTCGGAGGTAGTATATAGAGAGGAGTCGGTAGTAGAGTCGTCTTCTATATTATAGTTCTCTATAGTAGCTTATTTCCTAGCTACTCGCCATTAGTCCTCCTTATTAAATACGCGGTTTCTAGCTTCGATATTAGCTTAATAATTAGAGTAGGGAGTATGCTTTGGGGCAGGGAGTAGAGCTTCTCGAGATATAGGGATCTCTCGTATAACTAAGAGTAATAGGGGTAGGCTCTTAGGCTATATTAAATATTGGTTTCGGACGTCGAGAAGTAGGTTAAAGTATTTTAGCTATTTACGGCTAAGAATGAGATTATAGGATCTAAGTTCAAGGATTAATAAGGGGATATTATACTATCGTCTCTTATTAATAGTGAGATATATCCTTAGGAAGTGAGTAATATAGGTTCCTAGCTTACCGTTATATCCCTTAATACTAATAGGCTTAGGTAAGCGCTAGAACTTAAGGTTAAAGAAGGTAGTAATGTCTATAGTAAGGAGAGTATTAATAAATATGAAACCATTTACTCCGGAGTTAGTGAGAGAGGAGATATTAACTAAATATCTATTATAAGATAAGCTATAGGGTATAGTTAAGTATAGTCCTCCTATTAACTAGTCCAGGTTAATCTCTATGAGATTAACCCCAAGTTTGCCTGTGAGGGTTTACCCCTAGAATTGGAGCTCGGCCTACAGCCATCGCTACACGTGACCAGTTGCTATGCCAACTAGACTAGCAGAGGGACCTAATATCGTCTATGCAAGGCTGACGCCTCTTCTCTTCCTCTCTTCAAGTTATCCTCTTTGTACATAGAGCAGTTAGTTGTTTAATTGATGACATTGCAGCTAGCCCGTCACATTAGGATAACTTCTTCTCCCATCTCTCACGAGACTAGAGAATATCACCGACGCCATTCCGTCGAACCAAAACAATGGAGGAACAGCGACAGCAATCCTCTCAGGCAGGGCCCGAGAACCAGCTGCAGATGCCAACAGACATCCCGCCGTGGTTAGCTAGCTTTATGGAAGCCCAGAACAATCTCTCTGCCCGACTAGCAGAAAACCAACATACGTTACTCGAAAGACTCGCGACTCTCGAGACACGGAGCCAGAACTCCCTAAACCAACAGCCCCAGTTCCTGAGCCCGGCTCAAGAAGCCCCCTTCGCCTCGACCAGTACTACAGGCGTACACACACCAGCCACCCGACACCAAAGCCCTGCCCCCGAACAGAACGAACCGTCCGAAGCCAAACGACCGAAACAACGCCTCGGGGACGTCGCCAAGTATGATGGAAAGGACAAGGCAAAATATAGAGAGTTCTCTATTGAGATGACAGCAAAGTTGGAAATTGACGGGAACGCCATCGGAGACGAGAAGACACAAGTCTGGTATGCATACAGCGGGTTAGCAGGAGAGGCCAAGTCTAGAATCTTCCCTTGGGTAGAGATTGCAAGAGGCACTAGCCAGTTCACGCTACAAGGACTACGTGAACAGATGGACCTCGCATTCCTAGACCCACGAGCGAAACAGAAGGCGATCGACAAGCTGAACCGTATCAAGCAAAGGTCGACACCATTCGCCGACTTCCTAAACACATTCGACACGCTAATCCTCGAAGCTGAAGGATGGTCATGGACCGACGACGTTAAGAAGGCATTTCTCAAGGCTGCCATATCGGAGAAACTCATGGACGGCATGGTTGGGGTAGAATCACACCCGACCTATGTGGGTTACTGTGCTCAACTACGCAGAACCAGTGACCAGATTAACGAACGAGACGAATACGCTCGGAGGAGAAAGAACTGGACCAAGGCAATCGGGACTCGTACGAACCAAGAACCCGTACAAGTAGAACAAATGGAATGGGAACCCACGACAACGAGAACAGCAGCCACGAAAGGTGCTAGAACGAGAGCAGTGTGGTTGACTAAGGAAGAGTTCATCCGTCGACAAAACGCTAAGTTATGCACGAGGTGCAAGAGCAAAGACCACGGAAGCAGACAATGCCACTTGCTCCCACCAAAACGCCTAGAAGGGAAACCACCAACAATCCACACCGCTGCCACAACGACCCCTGTAGAGGAGGAACACGACACAGACACGAGCTCGGGAAACGAGTAGCTTCTTCCCAAAGACGCGGGAAGAAGCGCCAAGTAGGGAAAGCCTCTACAGGCGAGGCTTGGAGAAATTTCAGACACAAAATGGAAGGAACACCTTTTCTTGTATCAGCTTTAATCAATAATCAATCCTTTACAAAAGCTTTGATCGATACAGGGTGCTTGTCCTATGGAATATGTGACTCCAAGTTCGCAACGAGAAATAACCTCCAGCGCTTGAAGATATCTCCAAGAGAGATCCAAGGGTTCGACGGGTCTGCAGGGCAGATAGACGAAGTAGTGTGTGTCTCAATGGACATCGAAGGTCACTACGAAGACCGTGTTTTCTTTTATGTCGTCCCACACTTGGTAGGGTACGACCTGATCTTAGGGATGCCATGGTACACAGGGCAAGACGCTCGTATTGACGCCCCTAGAAGGAAAATGACCATCAACTCTACCGGAGTGGTGGTTCAGAACGTGGCACGACCCACGACGAAAAAGACAATGGAGTGTATACAGGTCTCAGCCGTGTCCTTCCAGGTGTGGGCAAAGAAGTCCAAGAAAGACGCCAGCATCCAAGTCTTCTCAGCCAGCATGGCTGATATCAACAAAGCATTGGCAGTCAAGTCAAAACGAGACCCAAAAGCCATGCTCCCAAAACAGTACCATGAATTCATGGACCTTTTCGACCCTTCTAAAGCCGACAAGCTTCCCCCCCTGAGAGGTGATGGGGTTGACCATAAGATCGAGCTAGAGAAGAAGGATGGAAAAACACCGGAAGTACCATGGGGCCCCCTCTACAATATGTCAAGGGAAGAGCTCCTAGTGCTACGGAAAACCCTAACGGAGTTGCTAGACAAAGGCTTCATCCGTGTGAGTAACTCACCAGCAGCAGCACCAGTACTCTTCGTGAAGAAACCGAGCGGTGGGCTACGTTTTTGTGTCGATTACCGGAATCTCAATAGACTCACCAAGAAAGACCGATACCCTCTCCCCTTGATCTATGAAACTTTGAGGAATATTGGGAAAGCAAAATGGTTCACGAAGCTCGACGTGACAGCAGCATTTCACAAAATCCGCATTAATCAGGGAGACGAGTGGATGACTGCGTTCCGAACCCGCTACGGCCTCTTCGAATGGATGGTCACACCATTTGGCCTTGCCAATGCACCAAGCACATTCCAGAAATACATCAATTGGGCATTGAGGGACTACCTTGATGAGTTCTGCTCAGCCTACGTGGACGATATTCTCATTTACTCGTCGGGTTCTAGGAAGGAACATCGTGAGCACGTACGGAAGGTACTGCTACGTATGCGTGAAGCAGGACTCCAGCTCGACATCTCAAAATGCGAGTTCGAGGTCCAGGAGACGAAGTACCTGGGGTTTATCATTGAAGCAGGAAAAGGAGTCCGCATGGACCCAGCTAAGGTGAAGGCCATACTCGAGTGGGAAGCCCCAAAGTCAGTAAAGGCTGTTCAAAGCTTCCTTGGTTTTGCAAACTTCTACCGACGATTCATCAACGGGTTCTCAAAGATCGTCCTACCAATGCTAGATACGACACACAAGGACCACGTCAAGTTCACTTGGACTAAAGAGGCCGATGAGTCGTTTGAAAAGCTCAAAGCGATGTTCACCTCGGCAACAATCCTCCTCCCGTTCGACTATGAGAAAGAAACTATCGTCGAGACCGACTCCTCAGGGTGGAGCGTCGGAGGCACTCTAATGCAAGTCGACGACACGGGAATCATGAAGCCGTGCGCGTTCTTTTCAAAGAAAAACTCACCCGCTGAATGCAACTACGAGATCTACGATAAAGAGATGCTCGCAATCATACGTTGTCTACAGGAATGGGACGCGGAACTTAGGAGCGTGAAGGAATTTGAAGTCAGGACAGACCACAAGAATTTGGAATACTTCATGACGGCGAAGCAACTCACAGAACGCCAAATGAGATGGTCACTAATCCTCTCACGCTACAACTTCAAGATCTCCTACACCCCAGGGAAGACGAACGAACGTGCTGATGCCCTATCAAGAAGAGAGCAAGACATGCCGGCAGGAGCAGACGACGAGCGTATACAAGCGCGGATGTTGCAACTCCTAAGACCCGAAGTGATCAAAGACCTACCAAAAGGAGTGATCAAAGCGGCCCCCGTGAGGACCCGAGGACAGACAAAACCCCGCTCGACAAGCAGCGCGCAACCGCTAAAATCCTTCTTGAGCCCGGCTCAAGAAGACCCAAAGCCTACCGAAGGTGGGAACGTTCAAAACCAAGACGAAACGGTTGCTCCTAGAATAACACCCTCCACCGATGACTCCACAGTGCTAGACATGTTGTGGACACACGCGAAGAGCCAAGACGAAGTCTACCAAGCCGCCCTACAAGCTGTCCAACAAGGAGCCCGGACGTTTCCTTCAAAACTCAAGCTCCTCGTATCAATAGGGGAATGCTCAGTGTCACCATCGGGAGGTCTGCAGTTTCGAGACCGGTTGTGGGTGCCCGATAACGAACCACTACGCACGTCCATAATCCAGACCATTCACGACTCAACCCAGACTGGCCACCCTGGCAGGGAACAAACCAATGTCCTTGTATCTAGGCAGTTCTTTTGGCCCGGCTTGTCAAGCGACATCCGGAGGTTTTCACGGAATTGTGACGGGTGCCACAGGAACATAGCATGGAGAAATAGGAGGCAAGGGTTCCTGAAGCCCCTTCCTGTCCCCGACCGAATATGGCAAGAATTATCGATGGACTTTGTCGTGGACCTACCAAAAAGCAATGGATGCACGAACCTCATGGTCTTAACAGACCGACTAGGAAAGGGGGTGATGCTAGAAGCCCTACCAAACATCGAGGTGGGAACGATAGCGAAGTGGTTCACCACTACCTATTACCGACAACACGGGTTCCCGAAGGCAATCGTGTCAGATCGAGGAGTACAGTTTGTGAGCGCCCTATGGAAACGAATATGTCAACTACTCGGGATCCAGCGGAGACTCTCTACAGCGTTTAGCCCCGAAACTGACGGATCAACGGAACGGATGAATCAGACGGTCGAAACATACCTTCGGAACTTCGTGGACCACGCCCAAGACAACTGGGCAACAATGCTACCATCAGCGGAGCTAGCCATCAACAACAGAGAGGCAGCCTCTACACGAGTTAGCCCATTCTTTTTGACCCACGGCTACTATGTGGATGTCCTAGACTTGAAAGCCGAACTTGGGGAAGACGCACGCCACAAGAGGCTCTCCCCTATTCAGAAAGCTGACAACATGATCCGGAAGCTAAAACAAGCATCGGAATGGGCTCAGACGGCTATGGCCGCGGCTCAACAAGGTCAAGAGGCTGTAGCTAATCTCCGGAGAGAGCAAGCACCGCAATACAAGGTCGGAGACAAGGTCTGGCTTAGCCTAGAGAACATCAAAACCGACCGACCAACAAAGAAGCTCGATGCCAAGTACCAAAAGTACACGATTATCGAGGCGGTCGGATCACACAGTTTCCGCCTGGACACGCCACCAGGAATCCACAACGTCTTCCACAGCAGACGACTCAAACTTGCCGCCACGGATCCATTCACGTCCCAAAAGCAGGACGACGCTCAGAACGGCCCGACACTCGTCGGCGACCAGGAAGAGTACGAAATCGAAGCAATCCTCGACGAAAAGAAAGCCCCGGGACGTGGAAATAACCTACGCTACCTAGTAAAGTGGGTATCACACAACAGACCAACTTGGGAGCCCCAATCGGCCCTAGAAGAGACACAAGCCTTGGACAACTGGGAAGCACGGAAAGCAGCCGGGTATGTCCCCCTAGGTGGAAAGAGACGAGTACCAATAGCTCGTAAAGGACGCAACCTGCATTAAAGAAGCACCCCTTCCCCGGTTTAAAGGACCGAGAACGTGATTTCCCAGAAGGGGGGGTATTGTGAGGGTTTACCCCTAGAATTGGAGCTCGGCCTACAGCCATCGCTACACGTGACCAGTTGCTATGCCAACTAGACTAGCAGAGGGACCTAATATCGTCTATGCAAGGCTGACGCCTCTTCTCTTCCTCTCTTCAAGTTATCCTCTTTGTACATAGAGCAGTTAGTTGTTTAATTGATGACATTGCAGCTAGCCCGTCACATTGCCTAAGAAGGAGTCTTTTCCTAGGCCTCCTTATTTCCTGATATATTATCTATATTAGCCTCCGTAAGTTCATCGTCTTCCTATAGTTCCTTAACGTCGGTAATACGCTTTAGTACCGGGTAGTCGTATACTATATAACTAGTTTAAGAGTAATTAAAGTAGGTTAAGGCTAAGGCGGGGGTACCCTCTCTCTTAATAGCTAGCTCACTAATAGTCGGGGATACTCGGGTTAGTATAAGGGTATAGGGAGTCGCTATATAGGGTTTAGGGGCAGAGGATATAGAGGTCAAGGCTTATAGGGTATCTATAGCTCGAGCCTTAATATACTCTCGGAGGTTCTTATAGGCTTATAATACCTTTAGCTCGGAATTAATAGACGAAGTAATATGGTATAGGTCCTAGAGGGTATAAATAGAGTAGCGCTAGCTTATGAGTTACGTTTAGAGAGGAAGTATTAACTTATTATATAGATTATTAAGGTAGTCTTACGGGTAGATCTAAGCTTCGTTAGCTAAGTAGATAAACTTAGTCTTAAACTCATAGAAAGTCTAAACCTCCTTTATTCGCAAGTACTTATATTCGTGTCTAGCCTCACATATATAGTACGGGTTAACGAAATACTTACCGAGGTAGTTAATTATCTCCTTAGCTATCTTAAAGGGATTAGTGGCATTAGGCTTATATCGAGTAAATAGGTATTATTAGGCGTTACCTTTAGTATAGTTAAAGACGTAGTATATACGGGCGTCCTCGTTAGTATAGTAGTCGGTATTAACTTTAAATTTGCCCATAATCTGGATTTACTAATAGTTATAGATTAGGTCTTTACTATCACCGAGCTTTATAGGATCCGGAACCTTTATAGAGCGGTACTAGCTATACTTAGGGACGTCTCTAGCTAGACATGCTTATTTAATAGAAGGGATAGGGGAGTTAGGTACCGTATTATAGTACTTAGATTAGGCGCGTATACTACCCAGAGCGTGGCCTCTACTAATAGAATATCCTCGGGGAGCCTCGTCTTTATTAAGTAAGCGAGCTAGATTAGTAGCTAAGCCATTTATAGTCGCGCGATTAGCCTAGGCGTCTATCTAGAACTTGATTTGGGCTTATTATAATATAAGTATATTGGTATAGATATTAGATAGGGTAGGAGATCCTCTTAGGGCGGAAGGTCCTACTCTAGAGGTATTCTCAGAACCGGACGTGAGAGGAGGAATTATAGGATATAGGTAGAGGCCCTTAGAGGGGCTATTGGCGCGGGAGGTCATATTAAAGGTATTATAGGTATATGGATCGTTCATGTGGAGTCGTTCTTTGGAAGTAAATAATTGTCTCAGGGGAGATATTCTAGAGCCTTCCTAGGCAGAAAGAGAGAGCTTAGTTTAATATTATAGCCCTATAAAGGGAGCCCACGAATAGAGCACTTATAGGAAAGCTATTTATTAAGAAAACTAAGCTAAGGAGGAAAGAGAGCTTGAGTAGAGGTCCCTTAAGTATTTATAGTCTCTCGCTTGTGGCTTAGCCTAATTAGGCTTAGCGTCCTAAATTTCCTAGAGAGCAGATTCCCTTAGTGGTATGGCCGTATCACGTGCAGGCACATCAGGTGACCATAGATGCCAGATGCCAGATGCCAGATGCCAGATGCCAGAACCAGATACCAGAACCAGATGCCAGAACCAGATGCCAGAACCAGATGCTAGAACTAGATGCCATGGGTTGGCATAGCATGGCCGTGACAATTAGGGAGGATTAAAGAGGAGGATAGTTAAAGAGAGGGGTAGTGCGCGGTCTTTATAGACGTCGAAAGCGGTAGCTAGCCCGTGCGCGCGCCTTGCCCGATACGGGGGCCGCTAAACCCGGGGGGGCCGATACTATGGCGCAGATTATAAATTATATTAAGAAGTCTAAATATAAATAAGACTTATAATAAGAAACTAAAAATAATTATTAGAAATCGAAGAGGACTATATTTATAATCGATTCTTAATTCTCTTATTACTTCTTAATTCGTTAATAAATACTAATTACTTTATAAAAATAAAAAATAAATTATATTATTATTTATTCTTTAATTTTATATTATTTTATATAATTATTACTTTTAATTTCATTTTTCTCTTTTAAATCCTTTATAAAACTCGTGAAATTATCGATTAATTAACCTTAATATAAAAAGCTTCGTAAAAGAAGTTTATAATCTTATCTTAATAGTATTATAATTATTTATTTAAAAGAAGCTTAATAACTTATTATATCTTTTAAGTAATAATAAGTCAAAGATCTTTTAAGCGAGGTATTATAGGGTAATTAGCTAGTATCTACTCTTTATATTAAAAAATTATACTAATATAATAGTTGAAATTAATTATAAGCTATTATATATAATAAAAGTCGAGTATTATAAAGAAGTTATATAAAGTATTCTTAACTCGAGTGATTATCGCGATATTAAGATAATTAGGCATATAATGAACTAATCTAATTAGAGACTAATACTATTAATAGTGCCTATTAATTTAAGCCACTTACCTTATATATTAGAGATGTGGTTATTGAGTAATTCTAGTCGATTTAATCTTGCGATATGAGTATTATGTGACGGCTGGTGTCGCTGGTGTCACATGAGTGGTTTCAAGCTAAGGTTCAAACCAAGCTCGGCGTTTCAGGGGTTCTAGCTTTACTTACTTATCCCCCACTACACCTCACTCTCCTTCTCTCCTTAGCTTTAGATTCTCATAGCATAGGAATCTTAGATCTTTGAGCCTCGTTCCATTGCTTTGTTCCTGCCGTCACATATTGCGGCAAAAATGGAGTTTCTTGCGCGTCGCTTAAAAAATGCGTTTTCGCACTAGTTTCGCATGCGGCTGTACCCCCTTGCTACCGTAGACCCTCCTGGAACCCAAGTAACCTTTGTTTCGCCGAGCTTCGCAACAATGGGCTCTCCGGTGAAGGCCAAACTCTGCAATACTTGCAAGGCAATTAACATCAATGACATGTTAGCTAATTCCTATGATATTCGCCCTGCAAGCTTTATTGTCGAAGACGGCATTGGTTACTTTCCCATCCCAAAAATGGGATCGTTGGGATACTGGCATCACAATTCTTACTCGGAGCTCGAGTCAAATGCCGCAGGTAGTTGCGAATTGTGTGTGGCCATAGATGACGAGGTATATTATCAAAGAAAGAAGTATTCAACGAAGTCGATTCTCGGCGATATTGGGAGCTATCTAGTGTGCCTCGTCATGCATTGTAGGAGTGGGGCTCCGAAGATACCTGGGGAGCGATATTTTTAAGGGATCATAGTTGTCTGCTTGAACCATTCTGCTCGCGCGGCTTATCTACTGGCTGAGCTAAGCGTATTCATTGACTTAGGTCTGTACAGTCCTGCTTCCAAGTGTACATTTTGATCTGCTTACTCTCATTAGGTTTCAGTGATGATCCTCTATTATCCCCCGGAAGGCCGATCGTAGCCGACTGTGCTTGTGATACAGCATTTTCGGCCATTAAAAACTGGCTGAAAGAATGTCTGTCTGACCATAGCCTATGCAGGTATCAAAGCAGCGTCTCTTGTTTACCAAAGCGGGTTGTCGACGTCGGTCCTTCTGATGGCTCCCGCGAACCACGGCTACTTATTACCAACGGAGGTCGAGGGACCTGGCTCACATTGACTCATTCTTGGGGAGGCGTTAAAGATCTTATAACAACAACTGAAAATATACATAATCTACGGCGCCGGATACCATGGTCGGAGCTCCCTTCCTTATTCAGGGATTCTATTACTATCACGCGGCGACTTGGCGTGCAGTATCTCTGGATTGATACGCTGTGCATCGTGCAAGATGACCGGACTGATTGGCGAGAACAATCAGCTCGTATGTCTGATATCTATAGACACTCGATGCTCAACATCTCGGCCACAACGGCGAGTAACTGTCGCGAACAAATTCTGACGAAAAGAGACGTCCGTTTCACGTCTATAGCTCTAGTCCTTCAAAGCAAGGACTTTAACCTTAATGGAAAGGTCATACGCATACGTCCACTGCTCATGAACCGATCGGAGGCCATTGATGGAAGAGGGAGTTATCTGAGCAAACGGGGATGGACTATGCAGGAGCGACTCATGTCACCCCGCACTCTGCATTTTGGCAAAGAGCAATTGTTTTGGGAGTGCCGACAATCAAATCTATGAGAAAGCAATACATATAAGGAGGGCGGGGAGTATAATAGAGATCACGGCTGGACTGAACCTGCGACATGTTGGCATGATAACAAGTTGTTCGTAATACCATATCTGCTAACAGAGCAATTAGTTCTTAGAGGTAAGCCTACGATCATAGAGGCTCTATGAATTACACAGACTCATAATTATCATTAGAACACTCTTCCTGCCTAAACACGTTTCCGTACTGGTCGCTTTTTGCGCCGTTCGGGCGGCGTTCCTTCCCTTCGGATCTGCATTACCGCCTTTGGACTACAGTCTTGATAAACTATTCTACAAGGCTATTGACAAATTCTGCAGACAAGCTTGCGGCCATCTCTGGCATTGCTTCTGAATTCGGCAAGCTTATTGGTGGAGATGTATACGTAGCAGGCATGTGGAAGAAGGATCTCCTCTATAATCTTTCGTGGTGTATGGAGAAAGACGGCATTTATCTAGAGGAGTATCGCTCGCCGAGTTGGAGCTGGGCATGTATTGATGGCCCCATTACATTCCCCCCGCATCTAGAAGGGAGCTCATATAGGGGCCCCCAGTGTGTCAAATGATTAGATTAGATTAGATTAATGCCCATTAATCTAATCTAATCAAAGGATTTTTCCATTAATCATATTCTAATCATAATCTAATCAGATTAATCGATTATTAATTGATTAATTTAATTAATGGAGCACGTGATAGCGCACATGACGTCGGAGGGCCAGAAGCCGAGGTGGAGGCCAAATTGAGGTTTGGTCTAGCTATATCGGGAGCGCGCTTTACCTAATTAGGGCTAGACGCGGCCTAGGCCGTCGCTTACTAAGCAAGCGAAGCACCCAGAACCTCCTTAATTTTTGGTACTTCTCACCCCCTTATAGATCATATTAATTATAAATAAAGTAATTAGAAATTAACCTCTATTAGTAATAAGTACTTTGTTTATTTAATAATTAATAAGTAAAAGTAAAGAGAAAAGTAAGAAAAGTCAAGAAAGTCTCTTATCACGTGATTAATCAATTATTAATCAGATTAATCAAGATCAATTAATCTAATCTAATTAAAAAAAATCTGAATTACGTTAATCAAAATCTAATCACATTAATCAACTAATTAATCGATTAATTTGATTAACGTGATTAATCCTTTGACACACTGTATAGGGCTGCAATCCATGATATTTCTGTGGAACTCACCGGGCCCGATCCATTCGGCGCCGTCCAAGGCGGATCTATCACAGTATCATGTCAATGGTACTCCATAAATCTTAGAGAACGCGCTCATGAGCGGTTCTTGTGTCCAGTAAATGCTTTCACACTATTCATACCTCACAGCCGAACCGCTCTGCAGGAGTGTAGTGTCGACATGGATGGCGCATTAATATTCACGGAAATCCATCACGAACGGTTAAAGGGACAGAAGAATATTCCTTGGCAAGATCGAATGCTCTCTAGCTGTTTCGATTGCCACTTAGACAGTTGCAGTAGCAGGGAAGTGTGGCGAAGAGGGTCAACTTGCACCGCCTTTACTCTTTTAAGGCTTCTCGACGAGTCATTCATTATTGTTCAAGAGGTGACTCATGATGGAGGAGTCTATCGGCGTATTGGACAAGCAGAAGTAAAGGGCGAATGCCTTGAGCTGATCTCAAAGTCGAAAACATTTACTATTATTTGATTAATCGTTGGCTTGGAGTACAGAAATGAAGACGCAGATGAGCGTGTTGTCTAAATAAACCAGTGCTCCCAATGGGTGGGTGGACCAGCATGGACTTTTGGACTTTGAATAGATGTACAGTAAGTTAGACGGTGCAGATATTCTCCCTGCTTCACTTTAGCTGCTGTCTCACTTTAGCTGCCGTCTAACTTTAGCTTTGTTTCACTTTAGCTGCTGTTCTTGGGATGCGGAACGCTGACGTGAGAAGCCCCTCAGTCACAGAAAACCAATTCGATATTACTCGGCCACTGTAACTCAGGATCTTGGACTCTAAATTCGTACAGATTGCACGAATCCCCCAAGTGTCTCCTCAGCCGGCCGCAATTTGTTGATTTGGTCACGTTTTCCGAACCCGCTAAGTTAGCGCTGGAACAGGGACCAAATTCTTACACCGCCTGTTACAAGTACCCACCGCACGACCTTTGAGCAGGCAATTCCAGGAACTACACCAGCAGTAATGGTCGAGATCCTTCGAGCCTTAGGTTTTGACTTGAACGTCTGCATTCGCCTTGCTGACCATGCCGCGTTGTCGGAGACCAAAGCCACGGTGACGGTGGAAGACCCGCTATCTGCCAAGAGGCTGAGCACCAGGCTCAAGGAACAGAAGTCTACCCTCAGCGCAACACCAATACCCATTGATACCAGGAGTGGGTTAATTTTGGCAATGGTGATGCAGCGAACAGGGTCGCACAGAATCTTGCTGATTCATGCCAAGATGAGCCAATTAATTCGCTGGGTACGCTTACAGTGCTTCTACCTCCAGCCCATCACGCAGGGGTGCTTGTTCGATCCGACGACTAAATGGCTGGCTTTAAATAGGATCCGAACGATGACGTCAACGGCTCGCGCGACTCTAGAAGGAATTCTACAAAAACAACTCAGTATTACCGACCACCAAGAGTCGCATCTCTCGTGACTTCCTATCATACGACGTAAGGAGTCACTACGATACCCCGATGCATTAAAGCACCAAAAGCTTCGCCCATAGGCATCCAAAATCATGAATCAAACTCAGGCATACATCTATGTACCGTTTGGGGACTCCGAGCAAATCCGCTTGCTCACCTTGAAGGCGGGAGCTAGGGACGACCACATCCAGTGTAGCCTTAACACTAAGGACCTTGAGCACGGCGACTGGTTCCTTGGCGGATTTGTCGAGGAGGGGGAAGGGTATGAAGCTCTTTCATATACATGGGGCGACTCAAGCTCACGCAAACTCATCTACATCAACGGAAACACAGCTCTTGTCACAGAGAATCTCTACACCGCACTTTTGCACCTAAGATATGAGCATAAGCCGAGGATTCTTTGGGTCGACGCCATCTGCATTGATCAGCAGAATTTAGAAGAGCGGAGTGCGCAGGTCCGGCTCATGTTTCGCATATATGGCTCGGCAGCGCGGGTAATTGTCTGGCTAGGAGAGCAGTCGGAGGACAGTGATCTTGCTTTAGATGTCATTGAGAGTTGGAGCCGACCATCAGCTATCTTAGTCGACCGCCTAAGCACCATGTCGATAGAATACAAAGCTTTAGGTAACCTTTTCGCTCGGAGCTGGTGGAATAGGAGTTGGGTGGTACAGGAAGTTGTCAATTCCAAAATTGTGGAGTTTGTCATCGGTTATCGGTGTTTGCCTTGGGAAGACTTCTATCACAGCCTCCTCCATGTCCACGATGATGATCATAGAATAGCGAAAGATGTTAGGGAAGCGGGGCTTTACCATAGGCATAACGTCGCTTACAGTCTTTTAGGCGTTGGAGGGTATGCCAGCCCAAGCGATCGACTGCGACAGATATCCAGCACAATTGATGAGTTAGCATTTGCAAAGACAGGAAACCTTGACCAAGGAGGGTTTGAGGTACTGCTTCCCAAGTTTGGCCATCGCCAAGCTTCCGATCCGAGAGACAAGATCTACTCCATATTGAAGATAGTCAGCGATGATCTTCAAGTCCTGCCTGACTACACGAAGTCCGTCCCAGAGGTTTATATCGATTTGGTGAAGGCTTGGATTTCAACCCAACGAACGCTTGACATCCTCATGTGTCGGCCGATAGGCGAGTCCAATGTTAAGGGCCTTCCGAGCTGGACCCCAGATTGGACCCAGAGTTTCTATCCCTCTGATCCCATGGCAACTCAGTCTCTTGCTGATTCTAACAATGGAGGCGGTCACGCAAGGAGCGAGGTTTCCGAAATAACGATTGAGCACCTCGATAAGCTGGGGGGCCATCTTCTCCTGAGCGGCTTTATGTACACCGAGGTTGCTAGGACTGTCAACGATATCCCGTATGGTCATTACTTGACTGACAGATGGCAACACTTCGTGCGAGCTTGGGAGCCAAAAAATGTCAATGAAGCTCGGCTCTCACTCCAGTCACAGCGCTTTAATATATATCCTCAAGCCTGGGCACAGCAACCTGATCCGCTCCAAGAAGCCAGACTAGAGTACTGGAACGCCTTGACAGCATATTCGCGCACTCTACTCTTTAACCCCACATACTATTCTCCAACCCGCGTCGTCTCTCTCTCGGAGACTATTAATGTGTCTATGAAGCATGTGAAGGATATACCCATTAAGGACACACACGAGTATAGTAGATGGGTAAACTCTGTAGAAAGGGTGAGCGACCATGAAGAGGTTGCCTCATCAGATGAGGAGACTACAGAGCTGCTGCCGTTTGTTTCTTCGCTCAGGCAGGCGACAATCGGAAGAAAACTCTGTGCACTGGACAATGGGGAGTTGGCACTTTCACCGAATACAACGGAAGTTGGAGACTTTGTATGTGTATTGATGGGTGGCCGCGTGCCATTCATACTCCGACCTATTAGGCAATTAGACAATAGCGGACCGGCATCATCACTCCAGGTCAAGCTAATCGGGCCATGTTATGTACAAGGAATCATGGTTGAGGAGGAACTGAAGCTACGCAGATCGTCGAAGGCGGGGCTTTCAAACTTTACCCTTCTCTAACTCGGCACAGAGATTATATAACGGAAATCCCGAGCTTCGCTTTATTAAGTCTCTTTTCCAGCATCAATTGCATTTTTGACGTCGAGTCTAAAGGCAAGCACCCTTCCAAACAGCAGCTCATGAATTTCACCCCGTCAGCTCGGTGGCTTGGGTAGCAAGCACAGTAGGCGTTGGTCCTATTCCAAGGGCTCGTTGCTCATCCTCAACCTTCAGCTTGTCTAACCATTCGTCATATCGTGCATTAACAGCACCATAAAGACCAAAGCCCAATATGGTAGCACCAGCCAGCACCGCCACCGTTTAATCGAGGTCCATGACAGATACATTAGTGCGAGGATAGAGGTCTCGGAACAGGCGGCTGGCCGAGGCGCGAAGCTAAGTGCGAAGACCATTAGAGGTTATAGATAGGACGTCGTGAATAAGGGGGAATGTGGCCGCTAAGAGACAGTTAGGAAGGAAAACGTGGGTTGACTTTGAGATTGCTCTTAAGCATATATCTTCGTATGGATCATAGTTCTTTTATTAATGGATTCGTTGCGCTTCTACCTCATCCGCTACTAACAGTGTGTCAAAAAAAATCAAGGCTAGTTAATTATAATTAACTATAGTTAATTATAGTTAATTATGATTTGATTTAGTAGATTTTGACTTGATTTGATTTGATTATAATTATAATTAATTATAATTAACTATAATCATCACGTGATATTAAGAAAACTTAAATTTCTTAAGTAACTTAAAAGATTATTAAATAACTAATAGCTATATTAATAAGATATAAACAAAACTTATAAAATATATATAAGGGTAAAAAGCTAGTCTAAATCGGGCATAAAAATGGTTATCCTCCTTAGAAACCTCTTCTTTATCTTTTATTCTTATTTTCTGCTTTTTTTATTCCTCCTTATTTTGAGGGATATTAAGGTTAATTAAAGAGTATTAAGATAATTTCGAATATATCGAGTAAAAATAAGTAAGTTTATAGTCAAAAGCTTCTTAATTAGAGCTATAGTTATTGAGATATTTATATATAAAGTAAGAGGAAAAGAGAGTAACTTGAGGAAAATTACTTATTTATATATAAAACCTCTATAATCTAGAAGATTCTTTAATAAGCGTCTAATTAGATATAACTCCCTAATATTAAAGCGCTTATTTATAAGAGGGCCTATTTTTTTTGGCTATTTTACTTATAATAATAATATTTATAAGGTAGCGAGAAATTACTAGAAAATCGAGGAGATTTTAGCGCTTTCGGCTCGTGCCGCTTTGCTTACTAAGCGGCGCGATACCCGATTTAGTAAGGAATACCTTAAGCGGTACCGGATACGGGCTAGCCTAAGCCTTATTTTAGCCTTATCTCGCTTTTCTAATCTCTGAGTATACGTGCACGGTCACGTGACTAAATAATTAACTATAATTAACTATAGTTGATTATAGTTAATTATAATTTAATTAAGTAGATTTTGACTTGATTTGATTTGATTCAGAGGCGATAATCAAATTAAGCTAAATCATTTAATACACTAGCTACTAAGGTCCCAAAAAGACTAGCTCGGAGCTATTACTTGAAACTAAATATAACTAGTAAATATAGCGTAAAAACCGTAAAAATAGCTATTATGACTAGAGTCTTAATAGAAATGAGAGTAAAGTGAACGAGAAAAGGCTGACTTAGATTACTACTCTTAGTAGTCTATTAGCTATCCTTAGCTAATTAAGTTATAAAGAGTATATATAAATCCACGGAATAGCAAAATATACTAATTAAACCTTGAAATCCGGGTCTAGGTTAGGCCTAGGTCACCTCGTTAGTTTACAAAATTCCATAACTAAGGCACGTAACTAATCCTTAAATATGGGCTAACTAGTCTAATAGTCGTGTAATAAATGTAGTAGAAGATATAGCTAGTTAAAGGTAAGTAGTCGCGATAATTTCCCTTCCCGATTTAGTAATAGCTAGTAGAATAGGGATCTTAACTACTTTCTAAATTAAGGTTTTTAACTCTTATAATAATACCCTTATAAACTCTTTTAAATTTATAAATAATAAAGAAATTATTAATCTATATACTTATTAATAAAGGAATATAAAATTATATAATTAAGATAATTTATTATTATTTAATTAATATAATTAAAGTAGTTTAATTACTTATTTACTTAGCTTACTAAATTAAGGTTTTTTAATACTTCTTTACTCTTAATAGCCTCCTAGATCTAGACCTCTTATCTTATTTAATAAGAGAATAATATACCTTAAAAGAAACTAGTAAATAGCCGAGAAAGTATTCTACTATAGAAGAAGTAAGGAGAGTAAATCTAGAAGATAATTAATGCCGTTAATTATAGTAATATTAGCTTATTAGACTTATTAACTTTATTATATTTGAGCCTTAATTCTATATAGATATCCTTATAGAGATTCTCCTCGAAATAAGCCTTTATATAAGCTATAATATTTAAATTCCTCTTAATCCTAATACCTAATAAGACGAAGTTTAACTAAACCTACTAAGCTCATAACTAAATCCTCTAGTATTTACCACCAAAGAAGACGCGGAAATTAATAAGTAGATTAGGTATATTTAAATAAAAGAGTAAGAAATAAATACTAAGTAAGTAAAGTATAAGGCGGAAATTATAGAGATTTTACTAGGAATATAAGCTACTAAATAAGTAGAGGATATTAGTAAGGGAGAGTTAGATATACTAGAGATAATAAATAAAGTAAGAGTAGCGAATACTTTATATATATTAGGCTTATAGATAATTATAAGTACTAAGGAAGAGAGAAGAAGCGAGAAAGAGTCCTAGTATTCTTACTTTTTAAACTTTAGTAATATAAGTAAGCTAATTCTAAGGGATAATAATAGTATTAGTACTTTATATACTTCTAATAAATTAGTTAATATCTAAAAGCTAGTCGAGAGTAGGGTTTTATTTTAAATACTAACTTAGTATATCTCACTTTCTTTATAATTATTAAATAAGAGTATTAGTATAGTTTCCCGGAGGTCATGTGATCTTATCACATGACCTCGCTTCCTGCATATAGGACATAGGACATAAGATATGGGATATGCGGGAAACGGGACATACTAGTACTAATTAGGATTAGCGTATTTAGGGATCACATATTAGAACCTCGATACTATAATCCCTATTTACAGAATATAACTACTTCACTAACCTACGTAATTAGTATTCCACGACTACGTGACTGTCACGAGACCGGGTCTCTGGGCTTAGAAAGCAGGTAGAGTGGTTCTATTCCGAGGATACTAAACTAAGGAGGGAAGCTCTAAATGCAGGAGCTCTAGTGTTCTAATACTAGTGACAGCCGCATGCGTCATCGCTGTCACGTGACGCTAAATTTCCTAGCGAGCGGCATGTGTCACATTACCCCCCCCCCCCTTTAGAAAGCTCAGTCCCTGAGGCTTTCAGGTCGAAAATAGCTCTATAGCTCTATAGCTTATATAAATCATATAGTCTCATATACCCTACTTCCTACATTCCCTATCCATAGTCTCTACTAACTCCTAATATGCTAGTTCCTCTGCGTCAGAATCTGATCCATAATCAGAATTAGGGCTATAAGGTCTAATTAAGAGCTTAGAGTCACTATCGTAATCTACCGGGCAGATCACAACCCTTCTACCATTCTCACCTACCATAACCTTTAGTCCAGGTAGAGGTACTAGCTTACCTGTGTCCTTATATAGTTAAATATCGTAGTCCTTTACCCAGTGTTCCCTACTACTATAGTATACGTAATTGCCCTGCTTTCTATATAGCTAGCGTTCTGCTAGGGATATAGATCATGCTCGACTATTCGTGGAAGGAGAGGAGGATTATAGAGGCTCGGTAATCGCGCTAATAGTATTAATAGCTAACATGTCCATAGTATCACCTCTTAATTAATAAGGCTTCTTCTTAGAGTCGCGGTATTCGTATATACTAGAGCGTCCAGCTAGCTATTATACCGTCTCGATAAACTTGGTATAGGTTTAAGGGAGGTTCAGCTATTAAGCTAGCCTACTCTTGATCATAGTATTAAGCCCTTAACAGAAAGCTATAATCTTATTAACGTCGTTCTAGTCTTATCCACGTGCCTTATAGAGGATACGCTCGAACTTAGTAATAAACGCGTGAAGCGATTTAGTGCCTTGCTTAAGAGAGTATAGCTTATCCTCTGCTTCCTATACCTTATTCGGATTCAAGTAAACACGAGAGAGTTAATCGAGAATCGAGGTATAGGCCCAGGTTTAATCGTCTTTAGCTTAGGAGAGCTAAGGGAGAACTATAGCTTAAACGTGTGATTTGAGATTAAGGTAGATATAGTAGAATTAAGCCGTAGGGTCGCTAATAGCCTCGCTATCGACTCGTAGCTTAGCCTTAATTAAAGGGAGCCAGGTATCGAACTTATAGGCCTAGCTATTAAATTTTTCGGGGTCTGGGAGGGAGGATCGTAGCTTCTGGTTCATAGAAGGACGAGTTCGTAAGAGAAGGAGCTCGTTGCCTTAATTCTAAATAACCTTAGCTTAACGTCGAACCTCTGTTTATAGCTCAGCGATCATAGCGGTAATCTGAGTCTGTGAAGGTTGCTCCATAGTGATTCGGAAGAAAGAAGGAGGAGGAGGGAATCGAGGGAATCGTGATCTTGAAGTAAGAGAGAGCCCAACAAGCTCTTGATCTCTCTGAAGGTGTGTATGGTTCCGTAACCGTGTATATCGATAGCGCTGTCGTCAAATTGCCGTGAAATCGCACTCGTGCGCAAGACGTGAGAGTGGTTTTACTTCCTCTACAGGAACAAGAATGAGTTTAGTATAATGTCACGAGACCGGGTCTCTGGGCTTGGAAAGCAGGTAGAGTGGTTCTATTCCGAGGATACTAAACTAAGGAGGGAAGCTCTGAATACAGGAGCTCTAGTGTTCTAATACTAGTAACAGCCGCATGCGTCATCGCTGTCACGTGACGCTAAATTTCCTAGCGAGCGGCATGCGTCACAGTAACGGTACTACGCGTTACTAGTGAACTAATACTAATTAGTCTATATTCAGATTAGAAGATTTAGATTAGAGGAAGGTCCTACTATTAGTAAAGTATTTAATAGCCTAAGATAGTAATACCTACTCTTAATTAAAGAGGGGAACTAATATTAACTCTAGTAAAGTATTTAGTAGCCTTAGGAGAAGAGATTAGCTCTTACTAATTAGAAAGCGGTTAGCCCTTTAGCTATTTAACTAAACTATCTAGTTTAACTATCCTTTAAAAATAACCTTATTTGGTACTAAGATTACCTTCTTAGTAACTAACTTTCTACTTATATACTACTATAGACCCTCCTCTAGAACTATATAACCCTAAAGCCCTATAGACTCGCTCCTACTTCGATTTTACTATTAAGCTAAGCCCCTTTAAGCTTTAGAACACCTCCAGAAAACTCGATATTTCGCTCCCTAAATTACTTATTATAGACGAAATTTTTATAATTAAGATATTTACGAACCACTAATACTTTTCTATAAGTCTACTATAAACTACCTTACCTTTAAACTATTCCTTTATTAAAACCACATATATTCTAAAGGGTTAATATAGACGAAGATAAGTAGAAGGAGAAGATTAAGAAATAGGAGAATAGGATTAACCTAGTAACCATAATAAAGGAGGATCTTTAGGAGTATCTAGATACTAAGTTATACTAGTACTCTATAGATAGAACTATAGATAATAACCTATAGGATCTATTTAAGGATAACTTTAAAAGCTTCGACCTTCTAGGCTTTAATTAATATAACTATACTAAATTATAGCGCCTTTAATCCTATCTTTAGTATAGTAGTATTTACGTCGACTAGAATATAAACCGCCTTACTATAGCTTAATCCTTACTTAATATTATTAATAAGGAAATAAAGCATATATAGAACGAAGATAATATTATATAATTTAGTCTAATAAGAATAGATCTCAAGAATAGGCTTATTACTTTGGTTTTCGTAACTTTAGAAGGAGCTAGATATTCTAATATACTAAATATTTAACTACTACCTCTATTACCTTAACCTTTACTACTACTAAAATAAGGCATATGGAATATCGACTAACCTCCTTTACCACTACTACTACTATTATTATTTAACCCGGGAGCTCCTTAGGTAATCCCGGCTATAAAGCTTATTAGAGAAGCAGCTAGAATCTATATTAAAGATTAGAAGTATAACGGAACTAATAGTAGTTTTAACTATGAACTCACTATCTTCCTTAATATCTATTAATATATAGATCTCCTATAAGATATACTTATAAGAGCTTTCCCTACTATACTAAAGGGTTTAGTATAAGACTTCTTTTATAATAATAGCTTATCTTAATAAACCTATAAAGTAGCTTATATAAATATTTGTAACTTCTTTAAAGGCCCTAAATATTAATAATGAAACCTAAATAAATAGAATACTACTAACTTGAATTCCATAATAGCTAAATACCCTAAAAAGTCGATATTTGAAGTTATTTAGATTCTAATTAATAAGCTATATTAACTATAGTTTAGACTTATAACTACCCTATAAAGCACTGAATTCCTATATAATAAGATTATTACTACTTACTAAGGCTCTCTAGTATACCGATATATAGTTTTAGACCCTCCTATAGATCTCGGCTAGCTTATCTATAAGCTATAGTCCTCTATTACTATATACGAGAAGGAGTAATAATAGATTAATAGCGAATTTACCTTCTTTACTAATTAATAATTCTATTTAAATAACTATTAGTTCGGAAACCACTGAAATAACTATAGTTATAATTATAGAAGCGGAATCGTAATAACTACAGAAATCATAATAACTACCGTAATAGCTACTTGGATTCCTATAAGCCCTACTATAGTAATAGTAATATCGAACGC
>JAJTUR010000288.1:0-30273 GCA_021399475.1 Hyaloscypha finlandica
AATCCTATATATTAAGTCGTGACTATTATTTATTATCTTATAACTATTAAGTATTTAAGGAGACTTTTAGTTTTCTAAGGCCTATAAGCGAATTTATAAAGCCTAAAAATACCTAGAAAGTGCCCTATATATAGACTATTATTAGTAGGCTCATAAGTAGGTAAGTAGTATAGAATTATTATCTAGATTATTATAGTCCTCTATTCTGTCCTTCTAGGCTTAGCTAGTCTCTTTAGTAGGCCTAGTTATTATCGATAAGCTAAATAGTAGTCTTATAGCTTATAGGGAGAGTATTTTAGGTTAGAGGCTAGATACTAGTTAAGGTCCTTATTATATCTAACCTAGCTAACCCTATACTTAAGCTTACCCTACTTTACCTTCGAAGCTAGAACCTCTTATACTTTATACTCGCGGTCTATTATAACTTAAATTAGTAATAGTAGTTTATTCTTTTAGCTAGGTAATAAGTTATCTATAGCCTTATATAAATAGTTAAGTAAGAATATATTATAAATTTTAATACTCTTAGGTAGTTTAACCTCATAGGAGTTACTAATTTAGTATAGAATTAGGTAAGGCCTAGTTATTTAATAATCTAGCTTATAACTAAGATATTATATCTTCTAATTCTTCGTTGATATATATACCTTATCTCCTACTACGAAGTCTACTAGTTAATACTTAGTATTCGCGTACTTCTCTATCTTTCTTTATACTTATTCTATATTCTCCTTACCTCTCTTTATAGTATCCTCTATTTACCTAGTAATCTCTTAAGCTTTTATAATACTTAGCTTATCTTAGGGCTTAGTCTTTGGGGTTAACTAGTTAAAGGAGGTTTATAAGAGGCGGCTATTAATAAGCTCATATAGGGATATACTAATAGAGCTATATAAGAGGGTGAGTTATACGTAATCGAGTATTAGTAAGTACTTATCCTAATTATCTTAGTAATACGCGACATATAGGTATAGGTATTAGTTAATATATTAGTTTATAATTTCCGTCTATCTATTAGTCTATAAGTAGTATATTATCGATAGCTTTAGCTTTATACCTAGAATCCTATTAAACTCCTTCTAAAATACTAATATAAATTATAGACTATAGTTAAAAATAATAGAGACTAGGGGGCTATAGTACTAGTAAGTAGTTCGGAGGTATATTCTCGCTATTTCTTCTATTATAGTCGTCTTATAATAAGGCATAGAAATAGCTTATTTACTTAATTAGTTAATTACTACGTATATATTATTATAGCTAGATTTTAAGGGAGGTATTAACTTAAAGTCTATAGCTATATACTACTACGAGTAGTCCGGAACTAGTAAAGGGTTAAGTAATCTAGGGGTTCTATCTCTTAGTATATTTACTTGTCTATAAGGTTAGTAGTTATATACGTATTAGGTAATATCGCTTTATATATTTTTCTAATAGTATTATAGTTATAATAGCTTATATGTCTTCTCTTTACTAGGATATACTATAGAGACTTAATTATAGGCTTCGCGGATTAGGTCTATATATAACTAGCTACTAGGACTATGAGTCGTCTACTATATAATAATACCTTATCCTCTAATATAAAGTCGTTATTATCCTACTTAGCTTACTTATAGAAGGCTTATAAAGAGGGGGCTTCGCGATTATCTCATAGAATTCGCTCGACTAGTTTACTAGTTTATTAGGTTATCTTTATTATTCTAGAGGAGGGAGAGGGAATTAACTTTAATACTAAGGTCTTAGAGTACCTTCGGGTTAACTTAGTCTTGAGATAAAAAGGCTTTAGTATAATATTCCTCCTTAACCTTATCCTATTACGCTACTTCGTTATCTCGATATATAAGGGTATTAGCCTTCGTATTCTATTTACTAGATCTATATTATATAATGAAGTAGTACTTAGCTAAGGCTTTAGCTTATCTTACTTACTAGCTCGTGAGTTTCTTCGTTAATATAAAGTACTCTAATATATAGTAGTCGGTATAGATCTAGATCCGGCGAGTAGTCCCTTAAAGTTCAGGGCACTACTAGTCTAAAGATTATATAATAGCGAGTATTTCTTTATTGTGTATTTTATAGTTATATTCCACGGGTATTATAGTCTTAGAGAAGAAGGCTACGGGGTACTAGTCGTCTCTATATTATTAAGAGAGAATACTAGTAATAATATTATCTAATACGTCGGTCTTAATTATAGACTATCGCTCTGGATTATAGTAGCGAAGTAGGTCGGACGACGTTAGGCGAGCTTTGAGCTCTTCGAAAGTGTCCTAATAAGCCTTATTAAAGGAGAAAGGTACGTCTATACGAGTAAGGTTCGTTAGAGGCTTAGTAATAATACTATAGTTACGAATAAACCTCTTATAGAAGTTATAGAACCCTAGGAAGGCTTGTATTCCTCTTATAGTCTTTAGAGCTTCCTAATTCTTCACGACGATAACCTTCTCAGGGTTAACTTTAATACTATCTATTGAGATAATAAAGCTAAGGTATTTCGTGCGTATAATATTGAACTCATACTTCTTAATATCCGCTTATAAGCCTGTGTCCCGGAGACACTAGAGGGCTTTCTTTATATAGAGTTCGTACTCTAGCTCATTGTCTAAGTAAATGAGGATATCATCGAGATAAGCTATATAGAAGTTATTGAGGTAGTTAAAGAGAACGTTATTCATATAACGCTAGTAGGTAGTTAGCTTATTAGTTAACCTAAAGGGTAAGACTTTGTATTTATAGGCTCTATAGTATATATGAAACGTTATTAGCTCTTCTACTTCAGGGTCTATACGGATCCGGTAGAAAGCTTATTAGATATCTAGCTTCGTGAAGATCTTTGCCCGACTAACTCTAGCTAGGGTCTCGTCGATAAATAGAAGAGGGTACTAGTCCTTCTAGGTAATCTAGTTAAGCTTCTAGTAGTCGATATAGAATTGTAAGCTTCTATTAGCTTTTCTTACGAATAAGATAAGGGCCGTGAATAGCGACTAGCTAAGAGTAATAAAGCCCTTATCGAGGTTTTCTAGGAGATATTTCTTTATAGCCTCTAACTCCGCTATTATTATCTTATATAATAGGCTATAACCTAGGTATTCCTCTACTTCCTTCTCTAATTATATCTTATAATTATACGATTAATAGGGAGGTAGGACGTCGAAGGCTTCTTTGGAGAAGACGTCCGCGAATTTAGTATATTAGTCGGGGATCGTGGGTTCTTTAGCCTCGAGAGGGGGCTCTCTTCGTTATTCTAGGAGGTTATCGATTTCGTAGAGACTCGTAGTAAAGGCTTCGTTCTCGGGTTATCGTAGATTATAGTATATATCTATAGAGCTAATCCTAGTGATCTTAATAGGGGGAGCCTCTACTAGCTTTCTCTCTACGTATAGTTTCTTCTAGTAGGGTATATCCGCGGGACGGATAATACTAGCTAGGGAGTCCTCTATTCGGTAGTAGTTCTCTTTAGTATCTTACTTGTGAGAGCGTTTAATCTTTGGTTTCTAAGGGGTAGGAGTAGCTAGCGTAGGTACTAGCCCTTTATCCGAGTCTAATTCTGAATTAGTAGAGTCCTCCTCAGAGGTAGTATATAGAGAAGGGTTAGTAGTAGAGTCGTCTTCTATATTATAGTTCTCTATAGTAGCTTATTTCTTAGCTACTCGCTATTAATCCTCCTTATCGAATACGCGATTTCTAGCTTTGACGTCGGCTTAATAATCGGAGTAAGGAGTATACTTTAGGGTAGGGAGTAGAGCTTCTCGAGATATAGGGATCTCTCGTACGACTAAGAGTGATAGGGGTAGGCTCTTAGGCTATATTAAATATTAGTTTCGGACATCGAGAAGTAGGTTAAAGTATTCTAGCTATTTGTGGCTAAGAATGAGATTATAGGATCCGAGTTTAAGGATTAATAAGGGGATATTATACTATCGTCTCTTATTAATAATGAGATATATCCTTAGGAAGTAAGTAATACTAGTTCTTAGCTTACCGTTATATCCCTTAATACTAATAAGCTTAGGTAAGCGCTAGAACTTGAGGTTAAAGAAGGTAATGATATCTATAGCGAGGAGAGTATTAATAAATACGAAACTATTTGCTCCGGAGTTAGTAAGAGAGGAGATATTAACTAAATATCTATTATAAGATAAGCTATAGGGTATAGTTAAGTATAGTCCTCCTATTAACTAGTCTAGGTTAATCTCTACGAGATTAACCCTAAGTTTACTTAAGAAGGAGTCTTTTCCTAGGCCTCCTCGTTTCCCGACACGTCGTCTATATTAGCCTCTATAAGTTCATCGTCTTCTTATAGTTCCTTGACGTCGGTAATACGCTTTGGTACCAGGTAGTCGCGTACTATGTGACTAGTTTAAGAGTAATTAAAGTAAGTTAAGGCTAAGGTGAGGGTGCCCTCTCTCTTAATAGCTAGCTCACTAATAGTCGGGGATACTCGGGCTAGCGTAAAGGTATAGGGAGTCGCTATATAGAGTTTAGGGGTAGAGGATATAAAGGTCGAGGCTTATAGGGTATCCGTAGCTCGAGCCTTAATATACTCTTAGAGGTTCTTACGAGCTTATAATACCTTTAGCTCGGAATCGATAGACGAAGTAATGTAGTATAGGTCCTAGAGGGTACGAATAGAGTAACGTTAGCTTACGAGTTACGTTTAGAGAAGAAGTATTAACTTGTCGTATAGATTATTAAGGTAGTCTTATAGGTAGATCTAAGCTTCGTTAGCTAAGTGATGAACTTGGTCTTAACTCATAGAAAGTCTAAACCTCCTTTATTCGTAAGTACTTATATTCGCGTCTAGCCTTATATACGGTATAGGTTAACGAAATACTTACTAGGTAGTCAATTATCTCCTTAGTTATCTTAAAGGGATAGTGGCGTTAGGCTTATATGAGTAATAGGTATTATTAGGCGTTACCTTCGGTATAGTTAAAGACGTAGTATATACGGGCGTCCTCGTTAGTATAGTAGTTAGTATTAATTTGAATTTGCCTATGATCTAGATTTACTAATAGTATAGGTTAAGTCTTTACTATTACCGAGCTTTATAGGATCCGAACCTTTGCGGAGCAGTACTAGCTATACTTAGGGATTCTCTAGTAGACGTACTCGTTTAATAGAAGGGATAGGGGAGTTAGGTGCCGTATTATAGTACTTAGATTAGGCGTATATACTACCCGGAGCGCGCCTCTACTAATAGAATGTCCTCGGGGAGCCTCGTCTTTATCGAGTAAGCGAGCTAGATTAGTAGCTAAGCCGTTTATAGTCGCGCGGTTAGCCTAGGGTCTATCTAGAACTTGATTTAGGCTTATTATAATACGAGTATATTAGTATAGATATCGGATAGGGTAAGAGATCCTCTCGGGGCGGAAGGTCCTACTCTAGAGGTATTCTTAGAACTAGACGTGAGAGGAGGAATCGTAGGATATAGGTAGAGGCCCTTAGAGGGGCTATCGGCGCGGGAGGTCATATTAAAGGTATTATAGGTATATGGATCTTTATATAGAGTCGTTCTTTAGAAGTAAATAATCGTCTTAGGGGGATATTCTAGAGCTTTCCTAGGTAGAAAGAGAGAGCTTAGTTTAATATTATAGCCCTATAAAGGGAGCTCACGAATAGAGCACTTGTAGGAAAGCTATTTATTAAGAAAACTAAGCTAAGGAGGAAAGAGAGCTCGAGTAGAGGTCCCTTAAGTATTTATAGTCTCTCGCTTATAGCTTAGCCTAATTAGGCTTAGTGTCCTAAATTTCCTAGAGAGTAGATTCCCTTAGGTATGGCCGTATCACGTGCAGGCACGTCAGGTGACTATAGATGCTAGAACTAGATACAGGAGTTAGTATAGTATAGCCGTGACAATTATCTAATATTATAAATAGTAATTCTCTCTCTTTATATAATAATTCCGAACTAATTTTTAAGGCCTTCTTTCTATCCTTTATTAAATATAAGCTAAGAATAATATAAGAGAACTTTAAAATTAACTATTAAGAAAATTATCTTATTCTAGGTATACTAATACCCTCTCTCTTTTCTAGTACTTCTTTTTAATTATCTAATTTACTAAGAGCTAAGCTTATACCCTTATTTAAGTCTATAGGCTAAATTTTTCCTAGAAACTAATTCATATAATCTATTAACTAATACTACTAAAGAGAGACTTCTCTATTATATAAAAGAATAAGTATTAAACCTTAAAGAAATATAATAATCCTTATTTATATATAAAGAAATATTCTAAGAAGTATTTATTAAAAGCCTTAGATTAAAAGTATATATAATTCTATCTCTAGTACTTAAAGAAGATATAAAAATATCTCTAAAATACTTATTTCTCTTAGTCCTAATACCCTCCTTAGGACTCCCTAATTATTTAAAGGAAAGATATTCTCTCTAACTTAATTTTATAAGTTAAATACTTTTATAACTTTATTTACTAAGGACTAATTCCTTCTTATACTAAAGATAGTAGTATAAACTACTCTAGACTAAGTATACTTAATAGTAAGATTAGTTTATAAGATAAAAGGTTACCTAAGAATAAGTTAATAATTAGCTTCTTTAATAAAGAAGATCTATATTAAATAAAGGAGCCTATAGGGTATTACCTTATAGGAATAGTATATAGTGAGAGCAAGAGGTAGTAGATAATTAGGGTATATTTAACTAACGAGGGAAGGTTCAGGAAGTGACGCGTAGGCTATTACATACGGTAGCCGAGTCACGTGCACCCTTCTGAGCTAGGCTCAGGGATTCGACTTAGCTCTTTAATACTCCCCCTTAGGGCGTGTCCCAATAATTAGCTTATTAATTCTAGTAGTAATAGAATTATCTATTCGTTTTATTATATAAAACTATATTATATAAGAGGTACTAATACCTAGTTATTAACGATTCCGAGTTACCCTCTAAATCTCTCAAATTTTACTTATTAGAGTAGCTTAGTTATTCCGTCGGTAATTATATCTTCTATTAGAATATACTTAATACTAACCCTTCCCTTCTCTACTAGGTTATAGATAAAATAGTAGCTAATATCGATATGTTTAGATTATTTATAGAGATATAAGTTCTTTATAAGAGCGATTACCCCCTAGTTATCCCTATATATCTAGACTTTAGCTAAGTTCTTCCTAATATACTTATCTAGCCTAAGGTCCCAAAGAGTTTATATAAGCTATTAGCCTTACTTTATATAAGTGGCTAGGGCTATATACTCTAATTCGTAGCTCGATATAGTAATAGACTTCTGTTTCTTACTCGACTATAATATTAGCCCGCCGTATAGTATAGTCACACTCCTAGAGACACTCTTCTAGTTAGTCTTATTACTTACTTAATTTGTATTAGAGTAGACTCTAAGATACTTGTCTACTCCCCTAGGACTATAGTATAGCTTCTACTTAATAGTTAATTAAAGGTACCTTATAAGAAATTTCAGGGTATATCTATAGTACTTAGCTAGTTTATTTATAAACTAACTTAGTTTCCTAATAATAAATATAATATTAGGTCTTATAAGTACTATTACGAATATAATACTCTTAATACCTTATTAGAACTCTATAATATCAATTAGCTCGTCGTCTCTTATTATAAGTTAAAGGTCGTTATAGTTATTAGCTAGGATAGCTTTCTTCTTATGTAATTCCTAAGTAATTCAGAACTTCTCGAGGACTATTATGAGGTATTATTCTTAGTTAAGGTAAATAATTCGTTTTAGCTTATTACGGGTGACTCTTATACTAAGGATCTTATTAATCTCCCCTAGGTTCTTAGCTTTAAACTACTTATAGTTTAGTATAGTACTAATTAAGGTCTTCTTAGAGCCGAGTAGCTATATAAATATCGTCGACGTAAACTAGAATATTAATATTATATTCTATATACGTGAAAAGACAAGGATCTATAAAACTCTATATAAAACCTTATATAATAAGTTCCCTTTTAATTAATAAGTTCTAGTCCCTAGCTACTTGCTTTAAGCTATAAAGGCTATATAAAGCTTTTAGTATATGGCCTTTTTTATATAGTAGACTAGTAAGCGGGATGAGATAAATCTCTTCCTTTAGGTATAACTCTATAAATACATTCTTAATATCGTAATACTCGTATTATAGGTCCTTAGTTATAGTAGTAGTAAGAAATAGATATAGAGTATTTATTCGAATAATTAAGGTATACGTTTTAGTATAGTCTTCTCTATAGACTTAGCTAAATCCGTGGGTAATAAGTCTTACCTTATATTAATTAATAGTCTCGTTATTATTTAGTTTAATAGTATAGACCTATTTATAAGAGACGAGGTTTATATTATTTAGGGGTAGAACTTCTTCCTATATACTATTCTCAAGTAAGCTTAGTATTTCCTCTACTTTTATAGATCTCTAGATATTAGTTTATTCGCTTTTTATTACCTCTTTTAGTTACTAGGTATCTTAATACTATTAACTTCCTTTACTAGGAAGACGTACTCGAGTATTCTATTATAGGTACTCTCGAGGTTACTCTCTTTATTAAGGACTTATATAATTATTACTCGAGCTATCTTAGCTAATCTTTTATTTACTTTTATATCGTCTTCTTAGTAATACTTTAAGCTCGACCGAGTAAAGTACTAAGGGGTAGTTGTATTCGGTGGCGCTTTTATTAGTAATAATACTAGAGGGTCTATAATAAGGTCTAGTATCGTACTAGTGTCTAGTGCTCGACGTCTAGTATCTAGTATCTAGCGCTTAGTACCTAGTACCTAAGTATCTAGTACCCGAGTATCTAGCGCCCGAGTATCTAGTACTCGAGTATCTAGTATCTAGGTATCTAGTATCTAGGTATCTAGCGCCTAAGTATCTAGTACTTGAGTATCTAGTATCTAGGTATCTAGTATCTAGGTATCTAGTATCTAGGTATCTAGCGCCCGAGTATCTAGCGCCCGAGTATCTAGTATCTAGGTATCTCGCACCCGGGTATCTCGTACCCGGGTATCTCGTACCTAGGTATCTCGTATCTAGGTATCTTATACCCGGGTATCTAGTACTCGAGTATCTAGTATCTCGCCTTAAGTTAGTTTAGTATTACCTCTATCCGCGATATCCTTCTCTATATAAGTAAGGATATTTACTAGTAGTTTAAAGAATAGTATTACTACTTATAGAGTTACTTTTAAGGTTAGCTCTTCTAGTAAGTAATCCTTCTTCGGTCATCCTTTAGCCTTTCAATCAAGGACTATATTCAGTGTCCCTTATAGTCTAGCCTTTACATATAGCTATAGATCTATTATTCCTCCCTTAACTAATTCATTAACTCGGATAATACTCCTTAGAATCGAGTATCTATACTCTAGTGAGTATACTCTAAAGTACTTAGTAGTATTACTACTATAGTTTATAAAGACACCTATTCTACTAGGGTTAACTAGTTTATTATATCTCTAGTCTACTAAGATAGCTTTTCTGTTCTTATAATAGTAGTATTTACTCCCCTAGACTTAGATATAGTTAATTAATAGGACTTCTCTCATAAATACAAACTCTAAATATATCTTCTTACTAGTAATAATAAGACTAGTAGTAGTCCGATTCCATATATAAGTATCGGCCTATAAAGCATTATCTTAGAACTCGAGTAGTAATTATACCTCTTCGAGTAGTACCCTTATATCTATATTAGCTATTTAGATATTATGTTTAGCTAAGCTATTCTAGTAAGATAATATAATAATTATAAATTCGTATTATACTCCTTCTTTAACTTTCTATCCTTAGATAAGCTTTAGTAATTTACGAGCCTAATGGCGTAGGTCTGTGCGCTCAGGGCATTTTCCAGGCATTTTCAGGCCTCGGAAATTCGCTTACAGGCTTTGGAAAACTAAACTCTCCTTTAACACTTAATAGTTATAAGATGATGAAGAATAATCACGACTCTATATTTAGGGCTAGAGAACCGAAGTTACTAAAGCACAATTTGATTAATTATTTTTTAAAGATTTGAAGGTTTGAAATTTTTATTTGTTAGTTAAATACCCTGAGCACACAGACCTACGCCATTAGGCTCGTTAGGGGTATTATCTAAGTATACCGCTTTAATTTATATATTAACTTATCTTTCTACTTCGACTTTCTATATTCGTAGTTCCTTAATTACTTCGTCTTTGTGTTTTACTAGAATAGTCTATTCTTAGTATAAAGTATTATTAATAATAAGGTAGAAGTATTTATCTTTATAAAGTATTTCAGGGAATAGTCCTATAATATTGAACTAAATTAATAATAGAATAGCTATCTTCTAGGGGCTAATTATCTTTAGGATTCTATTTCTTATTTTAGTTAGAGTATAGACTTTATATATCTTAATATCCTTTAGTACCCTAATATACTTTTCAAGTATTATTACTTTATATAAGTTACGGATTATATTAAGGCCGAGATATACGAATCGTCGATAGAAAAGAAGGTATTTGTCCTTCTCGGTTTATATTAATAGTTAGTTCCTTAAGTCGTCCTTAGGTAGCTTCTTAATAACCTTAGAATTACTCTTCTTAATTATTTAAGTCGAGCTCAGAGGATTAGTTAAGGTATTAGACATATAAGCCTTTTCTACTTAGCCTTTAGCTATATGTGTTACAATATAGAGACTACTTTATATTATAGCTTTAATAATTATTACTTTTCTGAGCTTAAAGTATAATTTCTTTATATTAAATAATCCATATAACCCCTTTTCATATAATCGACGAGTAAAGAGAAGATTAATACCTAGACTAGGAATAAAGAGGATATTAGATAATAGGGTCTATAAACTATTACTATATTTGAGAACTACTATACCCTTATAATACAAGTAAATTACTTCCTTACTAACCTGAATCTTTCGATGTTTAATTAGAGTCAGGGATCTAAAGAGGTTAAGTTAGTTAGATATATATAATAATATAGTAGTGTCTCTTATTTATAGAGACGAAAGGGCCTTACTAATATCTTCTTTAGATAAGTAGTATTCTTTAACTTCTAAATTAGTCTTAATATTAGAATTAGGATCTTATATAGTTAATTCGTCCGAGTTACTTATATTAGCTATGAAACTAATAGTCTTTTTATTACGGGATTTAGAGAGAAGAGTTAAGGTAATCTATATCGACGACTTCTTCTTTGATATACTATTATTACTCTTCTCTCTCTTCTCTCTCTTATATCGCTAGAGGAGTTTCTTAGCGAGAGGAAGGTTAAGGTAGTTATAAGCTATATATTCTTTATTATAGATATAGTAATCGAATTTCTAAGACTCTCCTAAGTTAGAGCGGGGGTAATGTTAATAGTGGGAGTAAGACGAGTCGTCTCGTCGGGGGTTAGAGTTATTATAGTGAGTTAATTAAGGGCTATTATAGTACTATAGGGGGCTATAAGTCCGGCTTTTAAATATAGTATAAGCATTCTTAAGTTCTCGACGCTCTACTTCGACTTCCCTAAGGATATAGATCTTTTCTTTAACTATATAAGACTAGTTAACTCGGAAGTTATCCTTAGTAGCTTAGTAGATTTCTGGGAGTTTCCTAGTAAGGAGGAGGAGTAATACTAAGTCTAAGAAGGTAACCTTTATTAACTTATTTACTAAGACTAGCTTATAATAGTATTCTTTTAGCTTAGTCTATAATACGTTAATCCTAGTATTCTTATCGAATAAGAAGTCTTAAAGCTTCTCGAGGTAATAGTTTACTATAGACTCGTTCGTCTTATCGTACTTTAGCCTTAGCTAGGTCTAGACGTTTTTAGCTATTTCGTATTCCTCTATAAGGGGTTCGTCGTCTTTTCTAAGTCTATTACTAAAGATTAGTAGTATAATAGCCTAATTCTTTATATACTTCGTTTATTTCTCGCTATTAAATACTCCCCGAGTTACTCGAACTTTGTATATAGCTTAGAGATATTATTATCTTATAGTATATTAACTCTACTCGATAATAGTGTTCTTATAACTCCCTTTATATTATTAATCTAAGCGTATTCCTCGACTATAATCTCGATAATATATTAAATATCTTTTAATTAATACTATAGCTTAGCCTTATAGAACTAGCTCTCGTAGTTCTCCCTTACTAAGATTAGTAGCTTTATATATGTTTTATAATCGTCTATTATAGGGTTTTCAGAGGTAAGGAGGACGATTTGAGGTATTCGGAGTAATAAGTATTCGATTATTATCATATGATGCTCGAATAAGTTATTATTAGAAAATTTGTATACTAACGACTAAGTATAGCTTTTAGTATTCGAATCCTATACCTAGAGCTATTCGTATTAGTTACTCGACTAGTAATTAGTGCTCGACTAGTAATTAGTGCTCGACTAGTAATTAGGTACTCGACTAGTAATTTGGTACTCGACTAGTATTATACGCGACTAGTACTTTTAACGACGTGACTAGTCGGAGTTAAGGTCTAATTCTCTTCTTACTTTCGTAATCTAGGCTCATAACCTATTAAATAAAGGAGCTTATGAGGTATTACCTTATAGGAATAGTATATAGTAGGAGTAAGAGGTAGTAGATAATTAGGGTATATTTAACTAATGAGGGAAGGTTTAGGAAGTAACGTATAGGCTATTATATGTAGTAGCTGAGTCACGTGCACCCTTCCGAGCTAAGCTTAGGGATTCGACCTAGCTCTTTAATAATTTATATATATAATATTATACTCTTAATCTTAATTTAAATATTCTTATAAAGTTCTTTAAAAGAGTAATATTCTCTATTATAAGAGACTAAAGTTAAGTAAGAGTTACTAGTAATTACTAAACTATAATTATTAATAAGTCCTTAAGTTATAATATTAATTTTAGCTCTAGTATTAATTATAGCTTTAACTTAAGTTATCTTATTAAGATATATATTAAGTTTAGGAATAGAAACTATATAATATAAGTTCTCTTTACTCTTTTCTAAGTTATAAGAGGTAATAATTATACTAGAGCTTAGCTTAGCTAAATTATAGTAAGGACTTTAGAAAACGAGTTTTAGAAGAGCTAGAGAGTTAAATAAGAGCTCTTAAGTAATAATTCCTTTTACTTTCTAATTAAGGATCTTATTTAGTACTTATTTTAGCTTAGCTTCTCTTTAAAGCTTATTTACTAATTAATAGACTCTTAGGTAAGTATTAGGAGAGAGATAAGTAAGTATAGTAAATAAAGTTATAAGTTTAATAATAAAGTCTTTAAGAGAAGTTAAATATACAAAAGTAAGTTATAGTTAGTTTATTATAGGAATATCTTATTAAATTACTTCCTTTACTTTATTTATAGATATAACTAGCTTCTACTTCTTACTCCTAAAGTATTAAGTTATAGTAATACTAGTTTCTTTCTCTTAGTAATTCTTTAGTACCTTATACTAGGTATAATTATTCTTTAATTTATTATATAGCTTATTATCCTTCTTCTTTTTAGCTCTAGAGGTACTAATAATAACTTATTTATCTTTATCTTTTACTTAAAAGAAGTTTCTTACTTCCTTATTTAACTCTATACCTGGGTCTTATTCTTCTATAACTAAGGAGAGAAAAGAAACCTTAATTTATAAAGTAAATAAAGAGTTCAAATTTATATACTAAGAAAACTACTTGAGTTATAGGATTCTAGTATTTCTTAGAGTAAACTAGAATATCTTTTCTCCCAAGCTTATAAGGCTAGTATAGACTTAATTCTATTAATTAAAGTATATAATACTAGTAGTATAAAGAGCTAGTACTTCTAGATATTAAATAACTTAATAAGAAGAAGAGAAATATAAGAAGTAATAATTAAGTTAAGTTTAATATTAATTATCTAAGCTAGCTAAAAGTTATATACTTAAGCTAGATATATTACTAGTTAGAGAAGAGCTTTATATATTACTAAGAGATAGTATTAGGGTTTATATAACTTTCGTAAGTCCTACTATATCTAATATAAGAGTCTTAGGGCTTATAGGCTATATATTAATAGAAGAGGGATACTAATTAGGTTCTATATAAATAGGAATAAGAGTAGTAAGATCCTTTATTATTATTATCTAAGCTTAAAGGCTATTTATAAGGATACTATAAGTGTGAGAATAGTCTTAATAATTAGTTATTTCTTTATTAGCTTAATTAGACTCGTAATACTTAATATCTATAAGAGAAAAGGCCTTAAAATTCATCGTACTAGTAATATTAAGCTCTATACTATATTTCCGGATAATCTTCTTATAAAGAGCCTTTAGAATTCTTACTAAGAACTAAAGTACTTAGATATAACTTTCTAGTAAGTAATTATTTACTAAGTATTAAGAGGAAGTAAAGTATTATTAATAGAACTAATATAAGTTAATTCCCTTAGTATAGCTCTTCTTCTTCTAAGCCTCTATAAACCCTTAAGTTCTCGTTATTTAGTAAATATCCTCTTTCTTATACTCTTAGTATAAGATAACTCTAAAGGTAGCCTAGTTATTAGAAACCTACTCTAATATTATTTAAACGTATTATATAATAATTATATAGTAATACTAGGGAAAGCGAGTAACTATAGCTAAACTAAAGATATAATAGTATAATAGGTCGAGACCCGATTAATATACTTGGCTAGAGAGCCTTCGCTTAGGTCACATGACCTCGGACATATCCGTAGTCATATAACACGCCTTCTTTAGTTAATAGAGTAACTAAGCGTTACTTAGAGAGCTTATATACCTTAAGGAATATAGTTCTTATCCTCGCTTCCTTTTCTCTTTTCTTTTCTCCTTAGAGAATTCTATTTAGTTAATTAAACTACTAGTCTTCTTTATATAAAGGCCTAGCCTATAATAAGTAGTTCTTATATTAGCCTTTATATTAGTCTAGAAACTCTATAATATTAAGTCCTTAGAAATAGGGTATTCCCGGGGTAATAGTAGATAGTATAACTTATATGAGATATATAGTCTAAGTATCTTTAATAGAGAGATCTATAAGTAATATAAGTATAATAGGAGGAGCGCTTACCTAAGAGCGAGTAATAGGATTTATCTTAATATTAAGGCTAGAGCCTAAGGAATTAGTTATTATAGTATCTAGACTATAAATAAAGACTTATATAATAAAGAGAATAAGTAATAATAATAATAAATATAACTTTATAATTAGAAGTAAAGTAATCTTAATAGCTTAAGTAGTTATAATTAAGAGAGTTATAAGAAGGTATAGTAAGTTTAGATTTTGTAGTAGTTAATTAGTTTCTTAGGGGGCCTATAATATAGGGGAAATTATCTTAATTCTAAGAGCTAGTTCTAGAACCTTAAGAAATAAGCTCTCTATATAAAATAATTAAAGCGTAGTCTTCTTAAGTCTTTATATAGAGAAATATTATATATAAGAGTATTTATAGTAGTTTCTATAAGTTATTCCCTTAGTATAAGCTAACTCTATCCTATATCCCCTAGAATAAACTATAGACTCTTTAGTGAAATAAGCTAATATAAAAGAGTTCCTTTATTATCTAATAATTATATATATATATATATTATAAACACGTGTAATAATAATATTAGTTATTAAAAGATATAACTAAGGAAATAGTTTCGTGAACTACTTTATTTATAGGATTAATATAAAGGAATATACTTCTATAACCGTAAATAAATAAGCTTAATAATTAACTAACTAGTATTCTAACTTTAGAAAAATTATATAACTAGAACTAGAAAATATATAAAAGTAACTAAGAGTAACTATACCTTTAGGGTCTAGGAGATACTCACATAATCCAAAAATACCGACTATTATAATTTGAATCTTCCCTAAGTTACTAATATAATAGGGATTTAATTATTATATAGATTTCGGACTATATATAAGCGTTAGATATATAAGGGAGTAGAATAAAAGATAGGGACTTAAATAATAGAAGTAGTACTCTAAAGACTCTTAGTACTAGTAGTATAGTAATAAGAAGGATTAAAAATAAGAAGCTTAAAAAGTTAATATATTATTTGAACTAATTATATATATAAACAGAAGTCTTATATAACTCTCTAACTAGCGCCTGTAAGCCTAGAAAGCAGGACATATAATAGTAGTTACTAGATATGAGAGAAAAAACCCTACTATAAAGGAGCTCTTAATCTAGCTATAAACACACGATTTTCTCAGAAAACTAAGTATATTAATATTAGACACTATTTTATTAGAGATCACATTAATACTAAGGATATTAAGCTCAAGCATATTCCTACTATAGAAAATAATTGTTGTATAGCAATGTGCTAGTCACGTGTGCTTACGTCACATAACCCCACTCACTATATTTAAGCTCTAGATACTCTGTGCCACACCTCTCTTTCCTTTAACATCTAGATTATCACACATTATTACAATATAACCATATTTATATTATAACAATTAGTAGTAATACTTATTCCTTAATCGATTTAATTGAAGCCTCTAAACCTCGATACCTCGATTCCTCTATACCTCCCAGCAAGCCCTCCAAAGCACACTGCTTTAACTAGTCGATCTCTTTACTAAGCCATCGATCGGAAACCGTCGAAACACCCTCGATCGATCTAATCGAAGCCTCCATACCTCGATTACCTCGATTCCTCTATACCTCCTAAAAAGCAAGCCCTCCAAAGCTCTACTCTATCTAATTAGTCGATCTCTTAATTAAGCTATCGACCAGAACCGTTAGAATAGCCTATTTATCAACTACACCGCCGCGATATTAGTATACCTCCGAATAAGCCCTCTATAGCTAAATCGAAGGCCCCTCCTAAACGTCAACCTATGGTTTCTCCTGATCCTGAGGAATCAGGGCTATTAGAATAGCTTGCTCTATCGTAATCGCACTCGCGATTCCAACGTCCTATAATCGAACGTCCTGCAATCGAACGTCCTGTAATTGAACGTCCTGTAATTGAACGTCCTGTAATTGAACGTCCTATAATCGAACCTTCTACTATCGAATAGCCCTCTATAGCTTATCGATAGCTTTCCCTCCTCCTCCTCTCATGGTCGAATAGCCCTCCATAGCTTATCGACAGCTCCCTCCTAACGCTTCCGCACCATAAACGACCTCCATATCAGCTATAGCGTGTATCAACGTTGCAATAGGACCTCCTACTCCTGCTCTCCTGTCGACGAGCCTTCTCCTCCTCTCCTGCGCTCCCTGCGTATCCAATACATATATACGGGACACTAGATAAGGTGGAATTAGGCTATTTTTGAGTCCTTTTAGTGGAAATAGACTGTTTTTTGATTTTTATCGCGTTTTTGAGCTTTTCAGGTGGAAATAGCTCGATTTCCTGTCTTTTGCGAAAACTTGGTCTGTGCGTAGCACGTGGAGGACCACGTGATCTCATTCTTTTGAGGGGGCATATGTTGCATAGCAACGTGCTAGTCACGTGTGCTCACGTCACATGACCCCACTCACTGTATTTAAGCTCTGGCCACTCCGTGCCACACCTCTCTTTCCTTCAACATCTAGATTATCACACATTATTATAATATAACCATATTTATATTATAACAATAATAGCCGATATTCTCACTAAACTACTAGCGAGACCTACTTTTGAACTACTACATTCAAAGCTTAGTATTATTAGCCTCACTAACGTCAAACCTGGACTATAAGGAGGAGGCGTGTTGAATTAGCTAGCTAGTTTAGGCTATCTATTCCTTCTACCAAGGTTTAACCACTAGTTAATTCATTCTATTATTAGAATACTTACATATAGTCGCACTAATCGCTCGATTAGTATTTCCATTCGATTACGTTCATTAAACCTATGTTCAGGAATCAGTGTGGTAATCGTATCACCACCAGAATACGGGGTAAATCACATGGTGCGCTGGGAATCAGGAATATAGCTATGGAAGTCATTCCCTTAGTTTTTATGGAGGTACACTCCTGTAATTAGCAAATCTACAGATTGTCAACTCTCAATATATCGATTTTCCATCAATAAATCGATTCTCAGTTCAACACTATTCCTCATCAAGTTGTCTTCTAAATCTGTAAGGTGGCTGAAAGTCTGCAGGAGCTTGAAGCGCGCTCAAAATTGCCCTACCCACCTAAAGGCTCTCTTCCTACCAGAGCTTCGATACAGTGCATGCACCTCAAATGCCCAGCATCAAAAGCCCTTCTTTTAACCTCCTCAGCCTCGCTTGCAGCTGCTACTCGTGTCTCGTCCTTGATCTTCGTAAGTGCTCGATTTGCCTTGTTCCGGCGGTAGATTTCAGCCTCAATAGCCTCGTCATGCTCCTGCTGAGCCGTATTATCCGGTTTCGACGCCCAATTTCTGCTTAGGAATGCTTGAATAGGACCAAGGTTAATCAAGGTATTCAAGCTATGAATAATGTTTTTGTCCAAGTGTACAATGTCGCAAGTATTGAATGCATCCATCTGGTCCAAGAACTCCTCGCCGAAGATTACGTCGCAAGGAAGGCCTGGTAAGACGTGGAACGACATTTCGAAGCTGTCGAATTGAGAAAGCTGGACCGAGGAGACGTTAACTTGTCCGATTGTTTCGACTATCGTCTCATCCGCTAGCATTACTCGGTTGCGAGCACTTTGGCTAGTGTCGACCTTGAATCCTCTTCTCCGAGCACAATGCAAAGACATCAAGTCGAGATCGGAGCCAGTGTCGGCGCCTGCAGTCAGAGACCTTCCGTCCGCAAGGAATTCGATTCGTTCTTGGGGTGACCCGATCCATTTTAGGGCTGGCAGATTCCCGAAGTTATATGGACAGTCCACCAACATGCGCTTGTTCTCTGTGAAGAGCTTGAATTTTCGAATGAAATTCATGCCCAAGATCATAGGGGCAGGGCACTTCGCAAGAACATCGAACCAGCGATCATGCTCGGTAGACTGGCCATCGACGAAAAGACTCATTGGCACCAAGGCTCTCCCAGTAGATTCGATCACTTTGCCGGTTCCCAGCTTGAACAGACTTTTGTCTTTATCCCCACGTTTAACGATAATACCACATTCTTTTGCGAATGCCTCAGTGATGATGTCTCTATCCGAGGCAGAATCTGGCCGAGCAAAGCATTCCGTTCCCCCTACTAAACACCGGAGAGCTTTGCGTTTGTAGTTCGTTGCTTTTGAATACACACGTGTCCAGGGAGTGTGACGTCCTGCTTCACCATCATTTTTATGAATCCCCTCGAACGTCGGTTCTGTTTGGATGCCTGATAGTGGCGAGCCACCCTCGTCTCCCTCCTCCAAGACGCCCTCTCTGCCACCGCGCTCAATATCCTTCTCTCGCATCGGTTCGGAGGCCGTCGTCCATGTGCTCGCCCGGCGCGGGCCCATGTTCTTGCGGAACGGGTTCCAGGAGTCGGAGTACCATGCTTCTTTTCGCGCGGCGCGCTTTATCGAGTCTAGATTCGCCATGATGGTAAGCAAACGAATTAATGAAGCGCGCAGAGCCAGAAGTCATGATTGCGCGCTACGCGCAGGGAGGAAACTGACGCATATTGAATTGCGAAGGTTGAGACATGCTGGGTAGATAGTTGGCCTGCTGAGCGGAAGATGTAGATGATCCTGTCCGTCTATCAATTTTGCTCGAAATCCGGCCTTGTCGAACGTCTGCTCTCCAATATCAGTATTTGCGATCGATGCTGAAGTGAAGTTTGTCCGGAGGCGGGAAAATTCAGGCAGCAGCCAGCGCCTATGCCTAACCTCGTAACGAGCCCAGCCTCAAAAGTCCGTGTTTTTAGCGATGTTTTCGGGCATCGCAAAATCAATGCGTCCCACTTCACTTGACAAATATACAACAACTATTAATTGTGACCTATTATAATTTATACGCACACGATTAAAGAAGCTAGGGTGAGTTTTAAATCTCTTTTAAAGCGATTTAGAAAATAAGATAAAAGGAACAAAATTGGGTTTAGCGTTCGCTTCTCAGCGAAATGCCCTAAAAACAAGGACTTTTGAGGCCGGACTGGTAAAGCAGATCGCAGGGCTGACTTCAGCCTCAAAAGTTCCTTCACTAAGATGAACAACCATGGCAACCCCTGACATCGAGCTCGCACCCCAAAGTACGAAGAGTCCTACACGAGGATTCGCACTGGTCGCTTCTAAAATAGCTAGTGACATTGATAAAACAACGACTATATACCGACGCTTCGACGAGCTATCCGCGCGGAATTTGCTCTTTTACCAGGCGGAGCTAGCTGAGCTTGAGGATACGCAGAGGGAGTATGACGAAGTGGATCGAAATGCAAAGGATCAAGTGAGTATAGAGTGCCAGAGGGACTGGAGCGAGTTTGAAAGGCATACTAGGGAGGAGGAAAATGAGATGGTGCAGAAGAGAGAGAAGGAGAAGATGGAGCTGGCTTTGAAGATTAGGGAGAAGTTGGAGAAATATCGTACGTCTCAAAAAAAAAGTTTTTAACTCCCAGTATCGATTAAAAGTCATTTACTAACTGAAAACACACAGATGCTGCGCTAGCAGCACATCGACTGCTCCTCAACAGTCAACCGCCTCTAAATAGTACAATCAAAGCACTGCGAAACTGGTTCTTTAATAATACTTCAGGCAAGCTAGGCGAAGATAAGACTCCCCAGCTTTGGGGAGCAAGTGACACTATCTTCGATGATCCACACGACTTAGTCGCTCTCCGCGTCCCAGCCGACCAAGACCGGCTCTCAGAATTCATCCAAAACAACTTCGGGGTCTTCTTCCAGACTAGTGCACCTGATGGCCGTATAACGTATACCTCCGAGCGGTCAATCTCGCATTTCGTTGCAATATTCAGTACCGTACTTGCGGCTGTGCTTTTGTTTGGGGCGATTATCTCCTTGTATATTGTACAGAGTAAGCATGCTTTGCTGGGTATGCTAAGTGGGTGGACAGTATTATTCGCAGCTTGTGTAGGATTGTTGACGAATGCTCGGCGGGATCAGATTTTTGGTGCTACGGCTGCATATGCAGCAGTGCTGGTCGTGTTTGTAAGTGGGAATTTAGGAGGAGCACCCCCAACAACCTTATGTTAGGTTGCGTGATGTCTACGATAGTAATCAGTGTCTGATTGGCGTATGGGTTGGATTGGCAAGTCGTTCCACATCGCCTCGCTGAACCGGCAACGGTGCAAGCAGGTAGTAACTAAATAGTGGCTGATATCTAAATGCTGACTGCTGACCGCAAACACTTCAGCCACAGTAGGGCCGTAGAGGCGGCGGTGTTTTTCCTAAAGGCAGCGGGCTCTTTGTAGAAGAGCAGTTATAGGAAGGAAGGAAGGTTTAGATTCGATGAGAGTACCCAAATTATAAATACTGCTCACCAGAGGACCGAGATGTTATTTCTTAAAGTTAGTAGTAACTGTTGAGCAGGTCTTTAGTGCATGTTTGAATGCAATAGGCGTCGTGAGCATGGTTATGAAGTCACCTCTAAGCTAACTAACCCGTGACAATATACAAGCTTCAGATCAGAGTCTCTTTTCATCCCTTAAAGCTATACTACACATACTTTACCGATAGAGTTTAACTACTCTCACCGCACGACTCCTCTCGCTACCTCCATGTCTCGGGCGCCGCCCCCTGCAGCTATCCGTCGTACTTGTACAGTCGGTCCAATGCTATAATGGCAAAATAAAAGGAAGTTATGACGGACGGCACCTCCACATAATCCGCCGGGGGCTAGGTATCAGGAACCAGGGACGAAACATGAGGCTAAGCTAGGGATCTTGGCAATACACTATTAAAGGTCGAGGGACTCCTCCCTTCTTTACCCCTTAGCTTAGTATTTTTAATATATAAGATTCTTTGAACTTTAAGCCTTCGACTATTATATTAATCCTGCTATTATATAATACTAAGCTCACTTAACCTAGCCTATAGAGGCGATAGTAATACTCCTAATAAAGGACTAAAGTACTATATCCTTAGGGGGTAAAGATAACTATACTACCCCTAATATTCGGTATTCCTCCCGAATCTTAAAGAAAAGAAGAATAATAATTAGTTATAATCCGCTAATTTAAAATAAGGAAAGACGATAATTAGTACGATTCTACTAACTTAAAATAAAGAGGAATTAATGCCCTCTATAACCTAGTTAACCTTAGAGCTAGAACCTTAACTAGAATAGATAATATCCCTATCCTCTATAACTTAGCTAACCTCAGAGTTAGACCCTTAACTAGACTAGATAATACTCCTCGCTAATTAACGAGAGAGAAAGAAATAGTTCTACTCTTATTAAAGGAAGGATTAGTTATAGTCTATTAATCTAAAACGAAAAAGATTAATAGTTAGTTTTAGCTTACTAACTTAAATAAGGAGAGCTAATAATTAGTTTTAATTAGCTAATCTTAAATAGCTAAAACCCTTTAGAGTATAGCCTTAATAGATAATATACCCGGATTATCTAGCTTAGATAACTTAAGGCTAAGGATAGACACTTTTAGTATAGCTAGTAAAAGGCCCTAATATAATGAAATAGAGGAATAAGACTTTAATATTATAGATTATTAATACTAAGAGGCTAGTATAGAGCCTTCTCTAATAATAATATAAAGATATAATTAGCTAATAAGGAAATATAGATTAGTATAAGTATATCTAAGATACTTATTAAAAGAAGGAAGTTAATAGATAGGGAAGACCTTATTAATAAATACTATAATAAACTTAACTAATAAGTAGATTATAGCTAGAAAGCTTACCTCTATATTAATTAGCTTAATAATAAAATCAATAAATTAAAGTAATCACCGATAAGTTTATAAGAAGGAAAGAACTACCTAATAAGATATAACGAAATAGAGGAATAAGTAAGTAAATATTTAAGAAAGTCGATAGTCCTTAATAAGAGAGCCCTTTAGGAGATAATACTAGGGCTTAGTATTACTTAGTTATAGTAATAGACTACGACTTATTAGGATTAAGGACCTTGCCTTATTTACTAGTAAAGACGACTATTAGATTAATAACAATGTCTTTAATATAAGGAATAAATTAATATAGAACTCTATAGAGTTTAATAATAAACCTCTAAAGATTACTTATATAACACGACTAGTTACTAGGGATACTAGAGACCTTATTCGTAATTAACTAGAACTTGGTTTAATTAGATAAATCTCGTTAATTAAATAGATCTTTAAGATTCTCTAATAAACTTATAGTAAAAGTAAAGAAATAGAATATTAAGAGGTAAAGGAGGACTACTAATAACTTTAATAAAGAGATAAAGCGTTTCTAGTATTCTAGACTAAATTTACTTATCTTATAACTAAATTAGGGAAATCGATAAATAACTAGTATAATAACTTAATAGATAAGATAAACCTAGAGTTACTTAAGAGACTCGGAGATAAGAAGTTTAATATACCTAGGGACCTTACTAAATAGTATATAGAATAAGAGAATAGACTTCTCTTAATTAAGAACTAGTAGTCTTAGGAAAACTACTTAATAGAAATAATCCGCTACTATATAACTCCTTATATTAGGAAGTATAGAGGAAATTAAGGGCTAACTATTAACCTATACTTAATAGAATAAATAACTTAACTAGCTTTCTCTTAACTAATAGAGCTAGTTCGCTGAGAATTCGAGAAGAGGTTAGATGAACCCAAGATACTTAACTACTACTTATACGAAAAGACTAGCTATATTAAGAAGGATTATCTAAATACCTATAAAGTCGCTTACTTCGAGGAAGATTACTTAGATAAGACTAATAAGCTTAACTTAAATAATATAGAATATAACTCTTATCTATTATCTAAAGAGGAATCTCATAATAATAACTCGGGAAAAGTCTAGCTCTAAGTATAGAAGTAGTCCTCCTAGAGTAAGAGCTCTACTAAGAACTAATAAACCTTACTTAGCTTATTAGCGGGGAGTAATTCCTTATTAAATATAGGGTCTACTAGAAGGGAAATACTATAACTTTCTAGTACTTAGTAGATACTAGAGTAAATATATATACTTTAATTAATTAAAAGCATATTTGCCCTCTAACTAGAGTACTATAAATACTAGTATATATACTTAAGGATCTCGTCCACCTTTAAGGATTTAATAGATAACCTAGTAAGGTTATCTAATATATAGTTAAAGTAGACCTAGAGATTAATTAATGCCTCTAGACCTAGTAATACTTCTTAGCTACTAACCTAGATTCTTATAATATAATCCTAGGAAGGAAATAGTTTACTAAATATAATATATTACTAAACTACTAATAGAACTAACTCCGATAACTAGAAGGTACTATAACCTAAATCTTAAAGAGGACAAGTAGAGAGAAACTAGAGAGTAATAAAATAATACCCCTTACTCTTCTATAAAACCTCTTTACTCGAAAAGCTAAATACTAAACTAGAAAGGAGGAATTAAACCTTAATATTATTAAATAGACGAACTTATAGGCTATTCTATATACCTAATTAATATAGTAGCTTTCTAACTAAGTATAAAGACCCTAATAATTATATTAGATCTATTACTATTAATGAGATTAACTAGAGCTAGAGAAAGAGACTAGAAACTAAGAAATACTCGCCTCTACTACTAGCTACTAAGTGTCTAAAGACCTATTTTACTAGGTATTTAGCCTAAACCCGTGACCTTATATATACTCTAATATAAATGAATAAGATACCCTTAGTAATACCTCATTCTTTGACCCTAGAGAGCTATAAGAGCTTTAGATAATACTACCTTCCTAGCTAAGTAATATAGCTAGTACTTTCTTAAGAAAAGCGCAGATATACTACTATAGTCTCGATTATTTAATTATAAACTCTGCTTTAATAGACTAGACCCTTAATAAGGGCAGCTTACTTCTATAAAATAAGCTCCCCGGAATTAGGGAAAATATAGGAATACTTAATCGAGAACCTAATGAAAGGTTTATTAAGTTATCTAATTCCCTCTTCTTATTACTTATCTTATTTATTAAGAAGAAAGATAATAATTTACGCTTTTATATTAATTATTACTAACGAATACCCTAATAAAGAAGGACGCTATCCTCTATTACTTATTACTAAGATACTCGACTATTTAGTAGAATTATTAGTATTTACTAACTAGATATCTAATATACCTTTAACTAAATCCTAATAAAGCTAAGCTCTATAATATAAGTAGATTTTTAACGAGATATTAGTCTTATAAACTAGTAGTTCTATTATTCGGACTCTATAATAGTCCTGTAATATTCTAAAGGTATATAAATACTATCTAATTAATTATTTAGATAACTTTACTTAGTCTATATAAAGACGTCTTAATCTTTTCTAAGAATAAGAAAGAAACTAATAATATATTTAAATAGTCTATAGAAACTCGAGGATACCGGATTATAAGTTAATATTATAAGTACGAGTTTAAGGTATTAAAGATAATATTCCTAGGGTTTATTATCTCTAATTAAGTATTAGGTAAACTCTACTAAACCGCTATTATCAGAATTAGGATTTCTAATAACTAAGAAAGAGGTTTAGTTATTCCTAGGTTTCTATAACTTTATTAAAGGTTTATATAAGCTTATAGTTAAGTTCTTACCCCTTGAACTATTAATAGAAAAATACCTTATCGAAGTCTATACTTAATAAGAACTAATAAGATACCTTTAGATAACTTAAAGAGTTACTTATCTTAGTACTTATACTACTTTATTTCTAGTATAACTAAGAAACTGCCTAGAAACTAATTATTTAGACCTAGTTACTATAGGTATACTAACCTAGAAGAGTATAAAGGACGGATAATAGTACCTTATTACCTTTTATTCTAAGGCTCTTAAGGATACTTAACTCTATTACGAGATCTATAATAAGGAACTACTTACTATTATCTAGGGCCTATAAGAATAACGAGTAGAACTAATTAGTTTACTTATTTTCCTTATTATTATAGACTATAAGGTACTCGAGTACTTTGGGATAAAGAAGCTCCTTAATAAGTAATAGATATCTTATTATTATTTCACTTTTAGATTACTTATTAACTAAGTAAAGAGAATATAATCACCGATATATTATCTAAGAAAAACGAGCTTATAACTATATAGAAGTAGGCTAAAAGAGTAGAAAAGACATATATAGTTTTTTATCCTAGTATAATCCTTATCGCTATTAATGAATTAGTCCTTACCCCTTCTCCTTTAAAGCTTAAAGGAATCGACGAACTAATAGTCACGAATAAGGTTATATAAGCTAATTATATAGATCTATCTTTAGAAGATAAATAAGAGAAGGCTTACTATAGAACTAATCTATAAGAGATATCTAGAGACTACTTATTATACGGCAAGAAGCTTATAGTACTAGATAACTATAACTACTTATAAATAAGACTACTATAGTAAATCTATAGTATAACGACTATAGCTTATCTTAGCTAGAATAAGATAAAGATCCTAACTAAAAGCCTCTACTAGTAGCTTAGTCTCTTAGTAGATATCGACTAATTTATAGCGAATTACTATAATACTAGAGATCTTATAAGCTAAAGAATAAGACACTCGGCTTACTATACCCTTTACTAATCCCCTTAAGGATATAAGACGACTTATTAATAGATTTCTATAGCCCTAGCTTAATAAGTAAAGAATATGATAATATCGTTATAGTAGTCGACTAATTATCTAAATACTATATTAGTCTACCTACTACTAAGAATACTACTACGAGGACTACTACTAGCCTCTTCTACTAATATATCTAGTGATTTAGGGGCTCTCCCTTAACTATTACTAGTAATTAAGGCCCTTAATTTATCTTAGACTTTATAGATAAACTATTAAAATTAACTAGAACTAAGTTGAAATTATTAACTATAGAATATACCTAGACTAATAGCTAGATAGAGATTATTAATTAGATAATTAATACTTAGCTATACCCCTTTATAAACTACTTCTAAGATAGCTAAGTAAACTTACTCCTAGTACTTAATACTACTAGCGCCGCTTACTCTCACGAATCGACTAGCTTATTGCCCTTAATAATTAACTATAAGTACGAACCTTAACTAGATTTCGATTAGATACTCTCGACTACAAAGTTTAAGATATTAAGAGAGAAACTAAATCACGAAGAAGTATAATAGTAGGCTAAAAGAATTAATATAGTAGTTACTTATACTTAATAATATATAACTAAAGTCTAAGAATAATAAGCTAAATAAGCTAATAAGAAATAGTAAGAACTTAACTTTAGTCTAAAAGATATAGTTTATATAATTAAAAAGATATAGAAAATAAACTAATTATTAGATAAACTAGACTACTCTCTCGCTAGACTATTTAGAATTATTAAAATAATTAGTTATTCCTATAAACTAGACCTCTTATTATCCTATAAGATATAATTAATCTTTTATATAAATAAGCTCTATAAGAACTTAAGTAACCCTTTACTTAACTAAATAAATAAAGAGCTAGACTTAATAGAAGTAAATAGTGAACTAGAATAAGAGGTCGAGAAGATCTTATCCTCTAGGATACTTTATAGTAAACTTTACTATAAGATTAAGTAGAAAGGATAAGATATAAATAACGAATAATATCTTATATTAAACTTTAAGAACTTAGCTCTAGAACTCCGCAAATTCCACGAGTAAAATCCTAACGAAGTAGGACTTCCTATTTACCTAAACTACTAGATTAGATATATAGAAGAAGATAAGTTCAATAAGAACTACCCGGATAATAATAAACTATAGTATAAGGGTTCTAAAAACTAGAGGAGGAAAAGAAAGAATTAGATATTTTATAAGTTTTATCTAAACCTAAAGTATATTCTCTTTATTTAGTTATATATATTAGTACTATACTCTTTCCTTATAAATAAGCAAAAACCTCCCTTTTATTATACTATAATATATACTACTACTAGAGTAGTTCGCTTGAGGAAAGGTAAATCTATAAAGCTAAGACAGGAGTGAATTTATAACTTTCTATCCTATAAAAATATCACGAAAAACCTCTTAATTACTTTAATTCCTATAACTATAACTATTTCTACTACTACTAATACCACGACCTAGCTATAAATATAGCCTAAGTAGACGATAATCCTAGCGAATTACTAGATATTACCTAGGCTATCCTTAATATTTTCTAGAAGCTCGGCCCTAATAATAGTATCGCTAGTACTTTAATATTATTTCATATAGCTTATACTAATACTTAGACTAGTAAATTAGCCTATATAAACGAGACTTGTAATATTGTTTCCTAAGCTTAGGTTATAGTATATAATATAGCCTATAAAGCTCTCTACTAGATTCTTAATATACTAGCTAAAGAAATCCTAGTAGAATAATCTAAAGATAGTGAGATAAGCCTTCCTAATAACGATAATCCTTATCCTAATATAGAAATAACTAATACTCCTAATAAAGAAGACAAGGGCGATAATATAACCCCTCCTCTCGCCGAGACTAAAGGCTAACCTAATAACAAATTAGTAGACCTAGCTAAGATAATAAATAATCCTAATAATTACCTTAGTAGCCTAGATAATAGTAGTAATAATCCTGCTTAGAATAAGCTTATTAACCTTACTAGTAAAGAGGCGATCGTGGGGATATAATATAAATAATAGAACTCGTATACTTAGAATACTATAATGTAATAAGAAGGAGAGAAGGAGATGAGGACAGAGCTATATATACTGCCAGATGCCATAGCCGAGCATGTGACCAGCCACGTGACCGTCAGCCGTTTCTCTACTATACTAGTAAGAATAATAATACACTAGGAGGAACTAGCGATAACCCTTAGGATATTGATCTAATATCTAAGAATACTAAGGATATTATCTAAAATACTATAGATAACTTTAAGAATATTATTAAAAACCCCTTAAAGGACACTAAGAAAACCTCTAAATCCTCTAAGAAGAAGAAGAAGAGTAGTAAGAAAGTATAAAAGGCTACTATTATACCTAAAAATATAAAGGATTATAAGTAGAAGAGAGTAGAGGAAAGCAAAGAATCTAGTAAAGAAGAGAGTTCTAATATAGAGAAAGGCTCTAGTAAAGGAAATAGGTCTAATAAGAAAGTATAAGTTACTAATAAGGATATAAGATAAGTTAATAATAAATAGCTAATTATAACTAATCTATGACCTATACTACTAAGAGGCCCTTGCTACAAGTACTAGTATGAGACTAAATCCTAGTAAAAGCTCTTATAAGCTAAAGAGAAAAGAGAATACCTTATTAATATTAACGATTTAGTAGAAGATACTAAGAAGGAAGTTAGTAAAGACCTCTAAAAGAGCTATATAGAGAAGGTTATGAAACTTCAAGTCCTTGGATTCTATAATAAATCTACTTAATTAGTTATTAAATAAAAGGTAACTAAGGTAATTAAAGGATAACTCGTTAATTATTATAAGAAACTCGCCTAGGCTAAGAAGAAAATTAAGGACCTCTAAGTAGAAAATAAGTAACTAAAAGACAATACTTCTAAGTTAATAGTTAATACTCCTAAGCTAAAGGCCGACTCCCTAAAGAAGAAAAAGAATAAGAAGTCTTCTATATTAAAGCCTAGTTTAACGAATACCTTTAATTTACTAGTACTTACCTAAAATCGCCTAATAATAATCGTCCTACTATTAGCTATAACTTATATAAGCCTCCTAGATAATATTATTAATACTAGTATTAATATAATTGTCGGTTCACTAGTAACACGTAGCACCGTCACGTAGTCGTGGAATGCTAATTATATAAGTTAGTGAAGTTATTGTATTCCGTAAGTAGGGATTATAGTATCGAGGTTCTAATATATAATCCCTAAATACGCTAATCCTAATTAGTACTAGTGTCTGGTATATCCCGTTTCCTATATATCCTATATCTTATATTCCATGTCTCATGTCCCATATCCCATATCCTATATATAGGAAATCATGTGACGTAAATCACATGACCTTCGGGAAACCGGTTATACTAATACTAGTAACTACCTAAAAAACGCGAAAAACCGATATAAAAGTACTAAAAACACACGAAAAACAGTGTCCCCTATTCATATATAGATTTCCTAATCCGGCCTAGTACTAGATTATCCCTAAGTACTTAGTATGCCCTCCTATATACCCATATCCCTCTATATACCCGTTCCTCCTATTCTATATATCTATTCCTTCTATTCTATATATCCCTATTCGCGTTTAACCTATTCCTTAATATCTAACTATATAGTATTCGTATTAATTAGACGCTTAAGGGTATTCGAGGGCTTCGATTTCGTTATCGAGTTAGTAGGATTCGATTCTCCCTTAATCTACTTAACTTCCGTAATCTCT
>JAJTUR010000289.1:0-29813 GCA_021399475.1 Hyaloscypha finlandica
GGACTGACTTATCTCGGTCTGCAGGACATACGTCCTCGTGAGAGTTCCTAGAAATGGTTTGGGATCCACCACTGGAGTTGCCATTGTGGTGAAGGAAAAATGTTCTCCGCCAGTTCCACTATGAGGTGAGATTTCGGGTCCCTTGATAACCTTTCCCAGAACGCCAGAAACTTTCAACGGGGCCACCCCCCCCACCCGATCTCTAGATTTTTCAGGAGTTGACACCAGTTTCATATCGTAGTCATCGAGTTGGAATGTAGCCCATTCGTAGTGTGCCCAATTGGACGGCATTCCTAGAGGGTGCCAGATCGAGCGCTCCAAAGCCAGCCAGGACCAACTGGGCGCTCTGGCAGACAGTGTAGAGCTATACAGATTTCCATGCTGTCGGAGAACAGCCCAGACCAAGCTCTTTATGAAGCAAAAGTTAGAGTCGACCCAGTGTCCACTAATATAGTCGAACCCCATACGTGTCTGCAGCCGTTCCTTTATTCCCTCCAATGCATTCTCCCTATCGCTGGTGAACGTCAAGTCACGGGACGAAAAATACCGGATCAATCTCGCCCAAAGTGCATGAAATATGAAATGTTGACTATCCCATATCGGATTGCTCTTGCCCTGTCTTGAAACAGTAATGTGTTCTGGGACGTTGAGAGGGTGTGGCACGTTCATAGGAATCGAATCGGATAGCAAGTCATACTCGGCCACAGCGAAGCTAGTACATTCCCATGTATTGAGCATCTGGTTCAGCTGACTCCATTGGTGAAGGCCTCCCATGTCTTGAATAAATTCTTTGGATTGACAAAGAAAATGCTTTCGACATTCCCAATAGACCTGAGTTGATGCAAAGTGCAGAATTCGCCGGGAGAGTACCCGCTCTTGTAATACCCAGCCACGCTGGTTCAGAGGTGCGAGCTCTATATCATTCTCTGGCTGTGGCTTTTCTGAGACATTCGCAAAGTACATGTAACCTGTTTCGAGAGGGTTTGGACTGCACGGAAATTTGACGTATACCGGGCGGCCATCGTGAAACAGCCCACTAGAGCTATTAACACCGCTAGTAGCTGCAATTGTCATATAGGCCCTCTCATATATGCTGCCCATCTGCTTAGACTGTTCCACCCAATCTTTATGATCATCTTGGATGATGCAGAGGGAATCAATCCAGATGAAGGAAATACCCAGATCGCGAGTAAAATCGATGGCATCTCGAAAAGTCCTCGGAAAATTTTCTAAGGGAAGACCAGTTTCATAGTCCTTAACATTTGATTTGGTCGTTTTATAAGGAGTCTCTCCCCCCCAGCAATGGCTCAATGTTATATATCGGCCCAGTTTCCCTTTCGTGATTGACAGATGCGGCCCTAGCATTGGACCGACGTATACGAGGCGGGTAGGCAGGATGGCTTCGCCTCCTATTATCTCACCCGAGATGCCCTTATTGCATTCATCATGGTTGGAGTCGCAATCGCGTATCCAGTCGGCGATCTGCCGTTTCGTTTCTGGCGATTCTTTAGAGGCCAGGGGACTATTCGAGAGCCATTTGGATGCAAAAGAACCTGTCCCATTAATAGAGGCATCAGCAAGTATAGCGGGGTTTTAGGGGGTATTTCAGCAGCTACCTGTGTCTGCGTAAACCCTGAAACGGGCGCGGGAATAATTTTGAGAACTCCATTCGCCTTGTATATCATTCACCCTAACCTCCATAACATTATCAAGCCGGGGCGTGGAATTCGGCGAAAACGTCTCTCCGCTGCGGATGTACAGGTATACGGTACTGACTTCAGCGAGACTGCTTAGGTTCTTCACAGGTTGGATAATAATAGCGCACAGTGGGCATGTTCTCGATTTAGAGCGAATTTCCCAATAACTCATTGCCAGCCACCTCCAGTCATTGTCGGGACGATTCAAGTCATCAACGAGGTTCGCAAGTGTGATGTTTCGACATGACTTGCATGTGCCGAGCGGATAAGGCCATAAGTTAGAATCTGTTGATGCCATAGTGCTTAATACAGATTTAGATTAGCACAGAGTGAGTCTGCCGGTTGTGCCTGGGCGCAGCGGTTATATTTCTGTGTCGGCGTGTAAGGCTTCTGTTGTCTCAGTTTACCCTATAGAAGGGGTCACCCACCAACCGCCCAAACCCCCTTCCCGCCCACGCCTACCCCACTAATTTTTTTTCGATTTTTCAAAGTCTTTGGAAAATTCTAAAAACTTTCCAGATTATAGAGAATACTCGAAATATTATGAATATCGTATTAATTCTTCGAATTCGTAGCGTTAAGGTCTCCAAAACTCAGGTTGAGCGGGAAGGGGGTGTGGGCGAATTGGTGGTGAGTGACACCTTTGGAAAGCTTAGAACCTCGCTTGTGCGGCTCTCTTTCCGCGCTGTCACCTGAGGGATTTTGTCACGGGTTGTAGGAGAAGTTGACGAGAGTGGGTTCGGCGCTAGCCGCATTTAGATAGGGGATATGCTGGACCGAAATCACGTGACTGCATCGCGAGAGTGAAGCTATTCGCGTGAGAAAATCAATTGAGGCGTGTGTCCTGCTCAGAACATTAAGCTACTATAGTAATTACCTTACAAATAATGGAACCTTCAGTTCTCAATCCTCAATTAAATTTACAGAGTGTTTCCAGCTATCCCCTCCCTGAAAACGCCTCGCTTATATCCCCAGAATCACTACCTACTATAGCGCGTTAACTATATGTCCTAAATTATGGCTGGCAACGGCGGAGCCGCTGATGACTTTGGCAAGTGGGAAGATGATACACAGAAAGGCATTGCGGTCGTAAAAGCCGCAGGAGAATTAGTTGGACAACCTGCGCAGCCACTTCTCGACCGCCGTGCACAATCAGAAGCTGAGCGAAAACTGGAAAAGCGTTTAGGAGAATGGGCGAAGGAAGCAAAGAGAGGCGGCCAATAGCATCTGCCAATGCTCAGGCTGGCCAAATTCGAAGAGCATCGGGATATGAATAAAGGTTATTTCACCCCCACCGGAGAAGTCACGTCTAATTTTGGCTGGGCTCATTTGCTTTACGCTCTAAACATCAGACCTGGCTCCGTCCTCCCAGACGGACGGGCGATCCTTAATTAGAAATTGCCTACTGGAAGTGCGAGTCCTGTTGAAACTGGAGACATACACCTGGAAGTGCCAGCGGAAGTGCTCTGGCACTTAATCAATATTTACCGCCTGTATACTGAGCCAGATAGCTACCAAACAAGACCTTGATACCGCTTACCGTTCGGGTCTCTGTACGTGAGAATGGCCGATGATCTGGTAGTCGCAGATTTCGAACCCCGAATGCCCACAACCAAAGAGGCAAAGGTCACCAATTATCCTTTTAGTATCATCAAATACTCACCTCGCGGCGGAGACAAACTACTCTTTAAGCAGGACGAAGTGATAACGGCCTACTTGCTTGCCATAAACTCCGGAATTTCTCGCTCAGACTTGGCGTTTACGGACTTGGACAAGCTTGATGAGCGAACAAAGGAGCTCGTTGTTAGGTTGAAGGCTCTGCGTAGTTCTCCTTGGGACAGCCCATATATTCTCACTGGTGAATGGTTGGAGCAAGCCAGTCGCATATACAGACGAATAACTAGCGATACGGGCGAATACCTCAATCTCCCAGATGACATTGCTTCGGCAATGAAAACGAAACCTTTAATTGTCAAACTCATGGAAGAGCTGTTCGGCAAGGACGACGAGTGGGAGGAAAGGGCGAAGAAGATATTGCGAGCTCAAGTGTTGTATCCTGGGCAAGATATCCGCCTTGTATGGGGCTCTCGCCACTCACTTCCAACTAAGGAAGCGCAGCTCTCGCAGCATATCGACCTAGAGCTGCCATCAATATTGAAGTCCTTTTCTGGCAAGCCAGCGGGCAGTTTGGCACACATACTGTTCACGATGCAGGATGAGACATGCTACCTTCTCGCAGCGTCGACTTCGGGTCCTGAAATTCGAAATACTCCAGGGGTTGTTTTGGAGTTTACTCCAAGCCACAAACTTTGGAGCTTGGATTGCTTTGTTAACTAAGGAGGCCTCGAGATATGTCAATGTACTCATTCTCTAACATTGAGTTCCCTTGCAAGATGCTTCGACTTCCCCTGCTTGAGTGGAGCTCTCGCCTCTCTGTTCCGCCCGTCTGTTTGGCCGTCCCGCCCTCGCATTTTGGGGCCAGGCCACTGAGCCTGGACGTCCTTTGCAGTAGGCCTGCGACGACTCAACACCTCCTTGTGGTGCAGGCTGTCAACCTATGCTCTCTGGAGCATAGGGCCAAGATTGAGTCAAAACCATCGATACGCTCGAACGCTCACACAGCGTCACACGAAATCGACGATAGACGACCTCAGGAGAGTACGCCAGAGCGCGCGCCACGATTTATATACAACCCCGATCAATAGAGAAGGTCTGATAGCCTTCTCTCGATACATATACGCGTCGAATACACATCAAGGCTCGCAAGACGAGGTATAAGCTTAGTAGAGGAAAGACGCGTGCTATAGGTAGGATGAGCCTATAATCGATCACTCTACACGTTCAGGACAAGAGAGAAGCTAGTTAAGGGGTCGACACGAGGGCCTCTCACGAGGAGACGCGTATCCCCGGCTTCAGCGACGAGTATTATCTATCAGGGCCCTCTTCAGATACGGAGGGAAGGCGAAGGGACACACCGAGCCTGTCTTGAGGTCTCTCGTCTTAGAGGAAGGTAGTGGTCGGTTTATACCTGTAAAGCGTACGCCCTTAAGGGGTCTTTATACGTAGGGATATTGAGCTTATATCAAACTACTTAGTTCAGGCCTAAGGGGTAGTTGGAGGCTTAGCCCTTCTACGGTCTTAGGTCGGTTGGTGGGTAGTTCTATAAGGCACGAACCGGCTAACTATCGTGTTCCTGTCACGGTATTGGTCGTTCACCTACTAGGACGATCCCTAGAGCTATATAATACAGAAGAGTCGAATTTCCTTTATACGGTGTGGAGGTGGGGAGTATATTAGAAACATCGGATTTACCTCACTTTATAGCTGTACAGGCACCGTCTAAGCTGTGTATTTTAAGACTAAATCCAATCCAATCCGTCCTTTGCAGCAGTTCGTGGTGTGCTACGAAGACAACGGCATAAAGTATCGGGAATACAGGGCATTATTTTATGAAGACCACTAAATCCCCTGTAAGGTCTTACTTTAATCTCCCTATAGCTATTCCTAGCCCCCTGTAAGCCCTGTAAGGGTCCCCTAAAGGCTTAAAATAGGCTTATGTAGCTTGACAGGTGCTGAACGCCTCCAAACGCCCATAATATAGGCGAGTCCACTAAGTAAAGAGCCCTAATACCCACACACTTCCTTCTGAATTCTAATTCTAATTAATCTTTACACCTTTCGCTTTACTTGAGCTATAATTATGGCTACTTTTGGAGGTCTATTTGACTTCCCTGATTTATCAGATAGCCAATTAGAGCTCTCCTCTCCTCCTGATTCCTCAGATGATACTGAAGATGAAGAGGATCCGTGGTATAATTTACTATCAGATTCAGACGATTCAGACGATGATTCAGCTGTACCAGCCCTTCCATTACTCGCTCCATCGTCGACTACTTTTGTAATCACTCCTCTTGGACCTAAAGAGTATTCTACTAGTGCTAGAATCAAGGTTATTTATATGCTTGAGGATAAGAAGTCTTTAGCACAAATCAGGGAAGCCACAGGAGTACCCAAATCAGCCAACTTCGAAAATTGGAAGCGCGAAATAAAAGCTTTGAAAATTTTCAATGGACTCCATAGCCAGCACATTGTAAGAGGAATGGGAGCGTTCAAATACAAGAGAAAATACTACATCTTGATGGAATGGGCCGACGGAGGGGATCTTCAAGGGGTGTGGTCGAAAAACCCAAGCCCGCATATGGATTTGACTGCCGCCAAAGTTGCCCAATTTTTGAAGCAGTTTCGTGAATTGGCAAATGCACTTAATTTAATGCACGATTACAAAGTTAAGCCAGATGGCCAACTTCCTGGCTAGGTTCTACCTAAGGAGGAAGAGAATGAAACCAAAACTTCTACGAAAGCAGAACGCCCAACCCAAATCAAACTACCAAATGATACTGGTCAATCTTCTGGGCTCAAGATTCCTGATAAACAAATTTCAACCCCCAGGGGCTTGAAAATCATGGAGCAAACTTTTATTGATCACGAGTCCAGGGGAGGAACAACTAAGAGCAAAAACTCCCATGACCAACATGTCCATTTTGAAGTCCCTGAGATCGAAGTCACAAATGATGAGCCAGATATCTTGGAGAACTGGCGCCACGGCGATTTGAAACCAGCCAATATCTGTAGCTTTGTGGCAGAAGATAGCTCCAGTTGGCTGAGAAGGCTCAAGCTGGCGGACTTTGGGAGAGCTAGACAGCATATGAATAAGACTGGGAAGCGCCCCAACACAAAGGAACAATTCACTACCTATGCCTACGATCCTCCAGATGTCTGGGCAGGTCTTTCTGGGAGGTCGCGGGGTGTAGACATATGGTCGTTTGGTTGTGTTCTTCTGGAGTCACTTATTTGGCTCTTCTTCGGTCTCGATGAGCTTTTCGTCTTCCAAAACAGAACTATTACCTTCGGGTCCCTGTACTGGTCAGTCCGCTCGATGCACCTGAAGATTGCCAAACGCAACGTGGCAACTTTTGAATGGATAAAACAGCTGTTAGTAGAAGATCCAGAATGCCAGCCCAATGGAAGAGAGTCTGTATTGCGAGATCTCGTTCAATTAATAAGGGACAAGCTTCTTGTGATTAAGCTGCCAGACGACTATGATATCTATGAAAATGGGTGTCGAATAAATTGCAAGTCTTTGGTGACGGAACTAGATAGAATTATTGAGAGAGGGGAACAGGACCCATCCTACCTGTTCTCGGGTCACAGCAGGGCAGAAGTCACAGCCCCCCAACTTCCTCAAGGTTTGCAACCCGATGAAGAGGAGAAAGAAGACTTTCTTACCACGGACGTCAGACTGACTGGAGCCAACATTAATCAAAGGCGAGTCGCGGCACCATGGGAAGCCAGGCCGCGGCATGGTTCTGGCGAGAGATTCGACAGCTACATCCATGACTTTGAAGATAAGTGGCACTACGTGGATGACACACCATTTGCGTCCCGAGTACTTCAACGCCCTGCAATTAACATCAGCAAACTTCTGCCCAAAGAAACGTCGTCCGTTTTATGCGATAGCTGCGAGTCAGTTGACTTGAATTCCCCTAATTTCGAGATCAAATGCTCTCTCGGCCAGCTTCGCAGGAGAAAAGAAGAGGAAGGATGCGAGCTATGCTCGATACTGCTACGGGTTGCAGAAAAGGACTCAGATAGGGACTGGGTAGAGTTTGACATAGCTGAATCTGGTATCAGAGTGAACCAAGGTCCGGGTCTTCCAGCCCTGACAATTCGCAGAACAGGAGGTAGGTTCTGATCTTTCAGAGAAGAGATCTTCTACTAACCAAGCTAATTAGAAGTTAAAGACCAAAAAGCCTCGTCGTCAAATGCACTTCCAATGGATGTCCAGATAGGATTTCCTCGGATTCCTAAGGGAGGAAGCCTGGCTCATTTCGACATTATGCAAGCGTGGCTCGACGATTGCGACGAAAGTCACAAAGAATGCCGGGTTACTCGTCCCACTTCGTTTCCCACCAGAGTGATCGATGTCGGGACGATAGAATTACCGTCTTTACGCCTCGTGGAATCGGCTTCCCTCCCAGAAAAGGAAAGGAACTCGATGAGATATATTGCATTATCCTATCCATGGGGAACTGACCCGCCACACCAGCATTTCGTTAGTGACAAAACGAACGTCAATGCTCATATGGAAGAGATCCCTAACAAGCTTCCACAGACGCTAGCTGACGCTGTCAAAACCACCAGGCACCTGAAGACCCGCTATCTCTGGATAGATTCACTCTGTATTATCCAGGGTCCCGGTGGGGATTTTGCACAGGAGGCTGATCGCATGGAGACTGTATTCAGCTCTGCCTATTGCGTGATCGCTGCGACTAGCGCTGATGGCAGCACTTCAGGATTCTTGAACAGGACTTCCAAACGAGAGTTTGATGCTGTTGCTGACCCAACCGAGGATACCCAGAATCCTGTTTGGTTTCAAGATCGAGAGCAAAATGGTAAACCAAGCAGTCTCATATTTGTCGATGAACCACTTGACGATTTCGAAGGAGACGTTCTCAAGGGGCCATTGAACCAGCGTGGCTGGGTTTTCCAAGAACGGGCTCTTGCTCGCCGAACGATACACTTTACCAACAATCAGACATACTGGGAATGCGGTGATGGCATCCGTTGTGAAACTCTTACAAAGATGAAAAACACTCGCGTGGGCTTCCTCGGCGATCCAAACTTTCCCAGCTTCGGCATGCACGACTCAAAGGGAGGAAATATCGTCTTTTACGAGGATCTTTATGAGCAGTACTCCAAATTGTCCTTCTCGAAGATCGAAGATAGACCTTTTGCTATTAGTGGGCTAGAACAACGACTCACTCAGGCTCTCAAGGAAAAGGGTGGTTCTGATCGTGGATACTGGGGAATTTTCGACGATTACTGGGGACGAGGTTTACTGTGGCAGAGAGCAACCGGCGTTGATAAGATGATCAGGCTGACTAAAGGTGCAAACGGAGGTGACCCTGCTCCTTCATGGTCCTGGGAAGGGTTTTCTGGGGGGATAACCTTCATGAAGCCTGAACCTCGTACCGTCGAATGGCTTTCCAATGAAGTTACACTGCCTTGGAGTCAGATCCACAGTGCTCAGTCCCGGATGACCACAGCTTCGTACCACGGGGAAAGATGGATGAGAGGCTTGGCGCGATATTTCAGCCCAGGAAAGAATATGGGTGCCAATGTAAACGACGACATAATTTACGACGACGAGGCAGGTTGCTTGAATCGAGGACCTCTCAAAGTGCTCATCATTGGAAGAATGAAGGTGGAAGGTCGTTCCCGCGAGCAAGTACGTAATTACGTTTTAATACTTGCGAGCAAGAAATCAGCCCCTGAGGATGTCTATGAGCGAATTGGTGCTGGCTTTCTAGATGGTTCGTTGATTAGCTTTGAGAAGAAAGCCAAGAGTGTTCGGGTGGAGTAAGATTTACACTGGCGACTAGTGATGTAGGTAGGATCTATATATGGCTTCTTGTACTGTAAACTACTATCCTCAATAAGCCTTATATCGTACGAAGGGTACTCGTACCATAACTCCACTTATCTCATCCTACTATTAACGGAGAGTATCACGATATCAGTGTATCACAGTATCATCTTCAGCCCTCATCTTCTTTCGGTCAGCTTTACACGCACAGTTAATGATCTGCGACAAGGAGGAGCAAAAGTGGCGGATACCAACGCCAAATCTTTCCCTTTTTGCATGCCTGGTCGACCAATTGGGACTAGTTTGATCTACGGGTCTCTTCTCGGCCCCTAATCCGTGGGGGGTGTTTCTTCGAAGCCCACATCATTTAACTCATCCTTCTCGCCCATATTCTTTTTCAATCTGAGTTCCTTCAACTTCACCAAGCTCCCCTTCCTAGGCCTCAGAAGGCAATAATCCGTTAACATTAAGGTCAGCACGCCTTCCCATCCCGCATCGGCGGCCCCAAAGAATGCATCTTCTTCTCGACGATGGAAGTTAGGTTGGACAAGAAGTCCCGCGCAACGCCACCCAGGGTATAATAGCAACCGCCACACTTGCTCTCGGTCATGATGACCAGGCAGGAGCAATTCGCCAACCCTTTTATCACATCAAAGGTGAAGAGCACGATCGTAGGTGGTGGTGTTGATGAAGGAAAGAAGGAACGTTGAGATAAGTAGGCCGGGCGAGAAATCCCCTGAACTGCTTGCAAGGGTCTCGACCTGAAGCGAACCACTGGGGGAGCCCTGCAGACGACAACCTCAACCTCACTTCAATATTATCTCAATATTGCAAGAAGGCGACGATTATCAATTCTATCACCTCGACCCATTCAGGGTCTGTCACCTTCTATCCCTCATCTGCGGTGTGTACAAGTATTCCAAAGTCTTTACACACCTTTCCATCCCAAAACCTCACATTCTCCCTCCTGCAGATTTCACTGCAACCACCTCTCACGCAACTATTAAAACTATGGACTCCCCGTCATCCCCACCATCACTCAGCATCGCCATTATCGGCGCCGGAATCGCCGGTGTAACACTAGCCATCGCCCTCTCAGAACACAATCCCAACCTCTCTCTCACCATCTACGAATCCCGCCGCGAATTCAGCGAGGTCTCAGCCGGCGTAGGCTTCGGCCCCAATGCCCTCAAAGCCATGGCTTTGATATCACCCAAGCTGATCGCGGCGTACGACCAAGTGAAGACTCCAAATCTCTGGCCAGAGAAGGATCATCTGTGGTATGAGTTCCGGTGGGCTGATACGGGAAAGCTGGTTCTGCAGGTGGAGAGTGAGAAGGGGTTTGCGCATTGTAATGCGAGCAGAGTGCATTTATTGGCGAGCTTGGCGGCTATAGTTCCTAGAGCGGTGAAGGTTGAGTTTGGGAAGAGGGTCATTGATGTGTGGGGCTCCGAAGACGCCGGGTTTGGTAAAGGAGGAATGGGGAAAACTAGAATCCGGTTTGAGGATGGGACAGATGCGTTTGCGGATGCTGTTGTGGGGTGTGATGGGATACGGAGCGCGTGTAGACAGATTCTTCTGGGTGAGGATGAGAAGAGCGCGCGTGCTGTCTATAGTGGCAAGTATGCGTATAGGAAAGTGGTACAGATGAGGAAGGCCATTGAAGCTGTTGGGCCTGATGTCGAGAATCGTCAGATTTATTTAGGGAAGGGAAGGCATGTGCTAACATTTGCAATCCGCGGTGGACAAATGCTCAACATCGTTGCTTTCAAAGATGGTGGTGGAGCGCCATGGACGCAGAGACAATGGGTTGTTACAAGTTCGCGGGAGACTTTACTGAAGGATTTCGCAGGCTGTGGTGATACGGCTTCCAAGATATTAGAGGTCTGAACTCTTGTCTCCCTCTTCACTTCTATTTCTATCTAACTTTCATTGTCTACCCTTCCAGCTTATCGACGAACCCGAAAAATGGGCATTGTTCAACCACCTCCCGGCACCCACCTATGCCAAAGGAAACCTTTGCATCCTTGGAGATGCAGCACACGCCACTACTCCCCACCTTGGTGAGTCAAGAAAAGTCATTGACTCCATCCAATTTCAGAAATCTGTACCCAAGATTCTCGACACAATTCATCGCGAGACTAATGAAAGATCCCAGGCTCCGGCGCAGGCTGCGCAATCGAAGACGTGCACCTACTCTCCGGCCTGCTAACACCCTCATTAATCAAATCCGCCACGGACATAAAGTGTGCATTCCTTGCCTACGACAGTCTCCGTCGACCCAGGTCGCAGGACTTGGTGAGGAGATCACGAGAACAGGGACATATATTACAACTTGAGAGTGAGTTGCCAGATCTTGCGAATGGGAACAGGGAGGCATGGCAGGAGTATTTGGAAAGGGAGATGGATGTTCATCCGCGTTGGGTGTGGAATGTGGATTTAGAGGGTATGTTGGTGCAAGCGAGAGAGTTATTTGAGAGTATTCGGCAGGGCGAGGAATGTGCTGTGGACGCTTAGATCTGGGACGGGAAAGGTTTGTTGTGTTAGATGGGAGTCAACGATCAAAGTGTATTTCATGAAGTAGATAGTTGCTAAAAAAAATCGTTTAATTATGCTTTTGCACACGTCTTCTATTACTATAAGAATGGTATCATCTCGTTCATTAACCATAACTCCATACCGCTTAAACCTATTATGAACCAAATCTAGTGTGTTAGAGGATTACTCAAGCTATTTAAGTTATTCATGAATATACCTTTAACTTTAGTTAAAGGGTCCTCCGAGGTGTTTTTTGCTCCTTCTCATTCTCTCTAGGCGGAACGCTTCTTGGCATTTATCACCTAATCACGTAAACGTGACTTGGTGTTCACGCTAGACATCATTTAGCGAAAACCCCTCGCGTCGCGTCTTCGTGATCGACCTCGCGTCTAAACTACTTTAAAATATCTCTCTACCTTTCTATACCACGTTTATATATATTAACTTCTTACTGGAAGTATATCCCTCGTAAGCTTATAGATACCTATATCTATTTCAAATAGCTCTGTATCTTATTCTAATAATCTTGACCTTTAAATTAATATAAGTAGACCGCGACTCGTAAGCTTATATAATATTTAGAGTAAGCCTAATCTATAAATAAATCTAAGAATTAGAATTATTTACTTATAATATCTCTACCTTTCCTTCTCTTACTTCTTTACTATTTTAACTTTATTAATAGTATTATCTTACTCTTAAAAACTATAATAGGTCGAGACCCGATTAATATACTTAGCTAGAGAGCCTTCGCTTAGGTCACATGACCTCGGACATGTCCGTAGTCATGTGACACGCCCCCTTTAGTTAATAAAGTAACCTAAGTATTACTTAGGGAGCTTAGATACCTTAAGGAATATAGTTCCTGTCCTCGTTTCCTTTTTCTCTTCTCTTTTCTCCTTAGAGAATTCTATTTAGTTAATTGAACTACTAGTCTTCTTTATATAAAGGCCTAGCCCGTGATATTAGAATTCTCTCTCTCTTATCTTTACTAACTAGAGATTATATATATACGAAGCTAGAAGTAAGGAGAAGCCTAAACCTATATATAGATAATAAAGCTTAGATTAGATAAAGCTAGAAGTAGACCTTAGTTAAAACTACTCGTAAAGCTAATATATTAGTAAGATTTCGGAGTATACGAAAGCTAGAAGTAAGGAGAGCTTAAACCTATATATAAATAATAGAGCTTAGAGTAGATAAAGCTAGAAGTAGACCTTAGTTAAAACTACTTATAAAGCTAACGTATTTAGTAAGACTTTAGAGTATATAAAAGCTAATAGTAGAGAGTACCCGAAACTATATATAGAAGCTAGAGTACTAGTATACTAGTTGATATTAGAAGTCGTGAGTTCTTCCTAAGCTAGGCTTAAGAAGAGAAACTTACTAGACTCTTCTATTATATAAAGATATAGGAGTAGAAATCTTAGTAATTAGTTAAATGAATAGATAACTATATGAAACTGAGATAATAGACGAAGTGCCTTAGTAGTTATAAGAAGCCTTTATAGTATATTTCTAATAGCTATTAGAGCTAGTAGTATAATAAGTAAACTTAATAGTAACCCTAGTTATACGAATTAATTTAATCGACGAATATATAATAACCCCGAACTCCTCTTAAATATAAATACCCCTTCTAGTCTATATACCTTATCTCTATATATATCCTTAGCCCCTTATTATAAAATAACTTGAGTAAAATAGAATAGTTATTCATGAATATGAATAATATGAATAACTATGAATAACCACGTGAAAGTCACGTAATTATAATAAATCGATATATATTTATTTGAATTTTAAAATGAGAACTAAGGTACTAATTAAGTAGCCTTATCTAAGATAAGCTAGTACTTATATAAGGGCACTTAAGTACTAATTTTCTATAATAATAAACTAGAAGTATTACTAAGGTTCGATTTACTTACTAAATAGTACTCCTACCTGATTAGGTAGCGACGTGACGCTAGGTGCGGGCCCCCCTAGAGCCTTACTTAAATAGGCTAGCTTAATCACGTGCAGCGTTATTCAAGTTATTCATGATTATTCATGAATAACTTGAATAATATATGAATAAAATAAGAGTAATATGTTTTAAGCTTGAATAAAATAGAATAACGGCTGTTATTCTATTTTACTCTATTCATTTGACACACTGTAGATACTTATCTAGAGAAGTAGTAAGTAAGATATACCTATAGTTAGGGTATATATAAAAGGAAAGAGAGTTTATAGTCGAAGGGCTATTTAAGTAAATAGACTTAGTTTTCTAGGACTTAAGGAAGTAGTAGAAGGCCTTAAGAGAATTAAACTAAGTCTAGTAAAAGTTAACTCCCCTAGGCGAGTTTTTAAGTAATTTTAATCGCTTAATCCTAGAAGTAGAGGGATAGGGCTAGTAAGATAAGATTAAGAAAGAGTATCTTAAAGCTATTATTTTAATAGAGCTTATAGAAGGAATAATAGGGATGAAAGAAGAAGAGTTATACGAGGAATATTACTCTTAGTTACGAATAATTAATAACTAATTTACTAAAGTTAAGAGTATAAAGGTATATTATCTAAACTAGTTAAATAAGAGGCCTAAGAGTCTTTCCTTTAATATAACCTCACTTACTTAGCTAATAGAATAAGAACCTATACTAAGTAACTTATAATAGTAATTAAAGAATACCCTTAATTAGGCCTCTTATAACGAAATCGATTAATAGAGGAAGGAGAGACTTTACTTATAATATAGTTAAGATAACTATTCTATATATAATTACTAAGTAAGGCTATACTCGAGTATTTCCCTTAGAGCTAATAAGTAAAGAAAAGAGAAAGAAGAAGAATAACTAAAGGTAAAAGTAAAGGATATAAAGGTATTAAGAGTAGCCTTAAAGAAAGTAAAGATAGCTTAAGTAAGAGATAATAATACCCTAGACGAGAGCTAAAGTAAGAGTAAAGGGAACTCGAGTTTATCTAATTTGGTAAAAGGCTAGCTTCTAATAAAAGTTATTATTAGAAATATATAGAGGTAGAGTTAGATTAGAAAGCTTAGAAGTAATTTAGGAAAGATATAATTAAGGCCCTTTTTCTTATATTAGTAATAGTTAATAAAGAGTATTTTATATAAACTCTTATTAATACTAGGTATATATCTTATAGAATAATTAATTCTCGCTTTACTAGTTAATATAACCTCTAATATATACTAATTACCCCTAGATATATAAAAGCTTTTAATAAAGAGGTATTAGAAATAATTAAAGAAGTAATAGTATTTAAGATAAATATTAATAACTATTATAAACCTTACGCTTTCCTTTATATAGTCCCTAGGATCTCTAGCTTAAATATAATTTTAGGTATATAATAGTTATATTTATAGGATATACGAATCTATAGCTCGAAATTAGAACTATTTATTTCGTTATTAGGGACCCTAATATAGAATAAGGTATATGATATACTAACCCCTAAGTTAAAGAAAATAAATTATATATAGGTTTTAGTAGCCTTATTCTCTTACTTAGTAAAGAGGAGTAAGAAGAGGAATATAAAGGTCTTCTTAGCTAGCTTAGTTAATATCTAGAAAGCTTTAACTCAGAAAGTAAAGATAAATCCTTATATAAAGCTCCTAGAATAATATAAGGACTTTCTAGATATATTTAGTTTAATAGAAAGAGAGAAGTTACTACTACTTTAAGGCTAAGGGATTAACTACTAGATTAAGTTAGAAGTAGTTAAAGGGAAGGAGCCTATAGTACTATAAGGACCGCTATATAATATATCCCGGGACGAGCTCTTAGTATTATAGAAGACGCTTATAGAATTACTAAATAAGAGGTTTATTCGAGTAAGTTATTCTCTTATTATAGCCCTTATTCTCTTTATATAAAAGCTTTATAGAGGGTTATAGTTTTATATAGACTATTAGGGACTAAATAAACTCACGAAGAAGGACTAGTATCTACTCTTATTAATTTATGAGACCGTTCGAAATATTAAGAAAGTAAAGTAGTTTACGAAGCTTAATATTATTATTACCTTTTATAAGATCTATATTACTAAAGGAGAAGAGTAGAAAATAGCTTTTTATATATAGTATAGACTCTATAAATAGTTAATAACTCTATTTGGCCTAGTAAATACCTTAAGTATATTCTAGAAGTATATTAACTAAGCTCTTAGAGATTTCCTAAATAAGTTCTATTCTATATATATAGATAATATCCTAGTTTACTCCTTAGGGTTAAGAAAAGAGTATTATAAATATATATAAAAGGTCCTCTAGTAAATAAGAGAAATAGGACCCTAACTTAATATTAATAAGTATAAATTTAAAGTTAAGTTAATAAAGTACTTAGGATTTATTATAAAAACTAGGAAAAGTATTAGTATAAATCTAGCGAAACTCGAAGTTATCTTAGGTTAAGAGGCCCCTAAGTTAATTAAAGGTATAAAGAGCTTCCTAGGGTTTATAAATTTCTATTAGTAATTTATTCGAGAATTCTTAGAGATTATTTAACTACTTTCTAACCTTATATATAAGGACCGAGTATTCTTATAGACGAATTAAGTAAAGACTACTTTCTAGAAGCTTAAGAAGATATTTATCTTAGTCTTAATACTTATATAATTCGACTATAACCGAGAAATTATCCTTAAAATAAATTCCTCTAAGTAGAATATAAGTAGTATCCTTATATAAGTTAATAAAAAAGGTATCTTATAACCTTCTATATTCTTTTTAAATAAGAATAACCTTATAGAATATAACTATAAGATCTATAATAAAGAGATACTAGTAATTATTTACTACTTAGAAGAATAAGATATAGAACTAAGGAGTATATATTAATTCAAAGTTTATATAAATTATAAGAACTTAGAATACTTTATAATAATATAGAAGCTTATAGAATAGTAGATAAGGTAGTCCCTAATCCTCTTATAATATAATTTTAAGATCTTATATATTCTAGGAAAAGATAATAAGTAAGTAAATATACTCTTAAGATAAGAATAAGACTTACTTATTAGGGAAGAAGACGAATATTAGTAGTTAAGGATAATATAATTACTAAAACTAGAGACTCTAAGCGACTTCCCTAGGAATATAATCCTCGTAGTACTAGTATAAATGAGATAATAAATTAAGAAGCTTATTCTAGTCTCGGAGTCTAGTATAAGAGATTAAGACTAGGAATATCGAGAGAAAGGTAAGATAAGGTATAGGTCTATAAGGAGTAAGAGACTCTTCTTAAGCTAGGTTTAAGAAACTAAAGTCTAAGAGAAGATTACCCTAGTAATAAGTAAGTAAGGTATTAAATAGAAAATTATACCTAAGATAAGCTTAAGAAGCTATAGTAAGAAGCCTAAGAGGGAAACGACTTATATTAAGTAATAATTAAAGTAATATAAGAAGAGAAACGTGTATTCTTATCGAGTTTAAAAATTAAGGTATTAATAAGGGAGTACTCGTTATCTTAGTCTAGATAACTACTATTCTAGGGGTAATAATAAGTTCTAGACTTAGATAAGCTCTATATAGAACTAATTTAGTAGATATATAACTCGATTTAGTATAGTTACCTAGGATAAGATATTATAAGTACTCTCCTTATATAGTAATTCTTTTAGCTAAATATATTAAGGTAAGTATATTAGTTTATATAAAACTATAATACTTATAAAAGAAATAAAGTATAAAGGGACTATTATTAGGGGTTCTTAAAGCTCTTCCTTAGCTTAAGTTAGATCTAGTAAGAGATCTCGATTAATTTTATAATAGAGCTCTTATTAAGTAAAGGGTATACTAATATAATAGTTATTATAGACTACTTAGGAAAGAGAGTAATACTCGAGGTTATAAGAGATATTATAGTAGAGATAATAGTAAAGTAGTTTATAAAGACTTATTATTATTAATATAAGCTCTTAAGAGTTATAGTATTTAATTAGAGGAAGTAGTTTATAGGAGTATTATAGGGAAGGGTATATAAGCTACTAGGGATTACTTAATAACTATTTATAGTATATTACTCTAAGATAAATAAGTCTATAAAAAGAATAAATTAGATAATTGAGACCTTCCTCTATACCTTTATGAATTATAACTAGGCGAATTAGGTAAGCCTCTTATTATATACTAAACTAGTAATTAATAACTAGGATATTACTTCTATAAGGGTTAACTCTTTCTTTTTATCTCACGGATACTATATAGAGCTAGTCTAGCTCTAAGACGAAGTTAGTAAAGAAGGTAAAGGGGTATTACTAGTCTAGATAATAGATAATATTATATATAAGCTCTATAATATATAAGAATATATATAAGCTATAATAATAATAGCTTAATAGCTTTAAGAAGAAGTAATGAACTAGAAGAGAGACTAAGCCCTAGAGTTTAAGGTTAGGGATAAGGTATAGCTTAACTTCTAGAATATATAAATAAATAAATTAATTAAGAAGCTTAATATAAAGTATACTAAGTATATAGTAATAGAGGCTATAGGGAGTTATAGTTTTCGGCTTAATATACCTCTAGGAATCTATAACGTGTTCTATAATAAGCTCCTCTAATTAGCTATAATAGACTCTTTACTATATTAGTCTTAAGATAACTCATAGCCTTAACTATAGCTTATAAGAAATAAAGACGAGTACGAAATTAAGTAGATCCTTAATAAGAAGGATATAAGATATAGCTAGGGAGTCTTAAGGAAGTTATTTATAAAGTAAAAGGGCTATACTTACCTTATATAAGAGCTATACTCTATACTAGAGGAGATATTAGCTTTAGAGGCTTAAGAAGAGAGTATTAGATAAAAGAAAGTTTTACTTATATATTTATAAGGCTAGTATTTATAAGTAAAGACAAGAGTAATATAATAAGTCGAGACCTAATTAATATACTTAGCTAGAGAGCCTTCGCTTAGGTCACATGACTTCGGATATATCTATAGTTATGTGATATACTTCCTTTAGTTAATAGAGTAACCTAAGTATTACGGGCTAGGCCTTTATATAATAAAGACTAATAGTTTAATTAACTAAATAGAATTCTCTAAAGAGAAAAGAGAAGAGAAAAAGGAAGTAAGGATAAGAATTATATTCCTTAAGGTATCTAAGCTCCCTAAGTAATACTTAAGTTACTCTATTAACTAAAGGGGGTATATTATATAATTATAGATATATCCGAGGTCATGTGACCTAAGTAAAGGCTCTCTAGCTAAGTATATTAATTAAGTCTTAACTTATTATATTACCCCCCTCCTTACTTATAAATATTAGCCCTATAAATATATAAGTAAAACTTCCTTTTATCTAATACTCTCTTCCTAAGCCTCTAAGGCTAATATCTCCTCTAATATAAAGCGCGGCTCTTATATAAGGCAGGTATAGCCCTTCTACTTTACAAGTAACTTCCTTAAGACTCCCTAACTATATCTTATATACTTCTCGTCGAGGATCTACTTAATTTCATATTTGTCTTTATCTCTTATAAGCTATAGTTAAGGCTACGAGTTGTCCTAGGACTAATATAGTAGTAGGTCTATTATAACTAGCTAGAGGAGCTTATTATAAAATACGTCGTAGATTCCTAAACGTGTATTAAGCTAAAAACTATAGCTCCCTATAGCCTTTATTACTATATACTTAGTATACTTTATATTAAGCTTCTTAGTTAGTTTATTCGTTTATATATTCTAGAGGTTAAGTTATATCTTATCCCTTACCTTAAACTCTAGGGCTTAGTCTCTCTTCTAGTTTATTACTTCTTCTTAAAGCTATTAAGCTATTACTATTATAGCTTATATATACTCTCGTATATCACAAAGTTTATATATAATATTATCTATTATCTAAACTAGTAATACCCGTCTACTTTCCTTACTAACTTTGTCCTAGAACTAGACTAGCTCTATATAGTATCTATAAGATAAAAAGAAGAGGCTAACCCCTATAGAAGTAGTGTCCCGGTTATTAATTACTAGTTTAGTATATAGTAAGTGGCTTACTTAGTTCGCTTAGTTATAATCTATAAAGATATAAAGGAAGGTCTTAATTATTTAATTTATTTATTCTATAGACTTATCTATCTCGGGGTAATATACTATAAATAGTTATTAAGTAATCCCTAGTAGTTTATATACTCTTCCCTATAGCGCTCTTATAAACTACTTCCCCTAGTTAAATATTATAGCCCTTAGGAGCTTATATTAATAATAATAAGTCTTTGTAAACCACTTCGCTATTATCTCTACTATAATGTCCCTTATAGCCTTAAGTATTATTCCTTTTCTTAAGTAATCTGTAATAACTATTATATTAGTATACCCTTCGCTTAATAAGAGCTTAACTATAAAATTAATTAAGATCTCTTACTAGATCTAACTTAGGATAAGGAGGGGCTTTAGGAACCCTTAATAATAGTCCCTCTATACTTTATTTCTTTTATAAGTATTATAGTTTCGTATAAACTAATATACTTACCTTAATATATTTAGCTAAAAGAATTACTATATAAGGAGAGTACTTATAATATCTTATCCTAGGTAATTATACTAAATCGAGTCATATATTTACTAAATTAGTTCTATATAAAGCTTATCTAAGTCTAGAACCTATTATTACCCTTAGAATAGTAGTTATCTAGATTAGGATAACGAGTACTCCCTTATTAATACCTTAATCTTTGAGCTTACTAGGAATACGTGTTTCTCTTCTTATATTACTTCGACTATTACCTAATATAAGTTATCCCCTTCTTAGGCTTCTTATTATAGCTTCTTGAGCTTATCTTAGGTATAGTTTTCTACTCGATGCCTTATTTACTTACTACTAAAGTAGTCTTTTCCCGAACTTTAGCTTCTTAAGCCTAGCTTAAGAAAGGTCTCTTACTCCTTAAGGACTTATACCTTATCTCGTCTCTTTCCTTAATACTCTTAATCTTAGTCTTCTAAACTAGGGTCTAAGACTAGAATAGGCTTTTCTTAATTTATTATCTTACTTATACTAGTATTATAAGAATTATATCCTTAGGGAAGTCGCTTAGAGTCTCTAGTTTTAGTAGCTATATTATCCTTAACTACTAATATTCGTCTTCTTCCCTAGTAAATAAATCCTATTCTTACCTTAAGAGTATATTTACTCGCTTATTATCTTTCCTTAGAATATATAAGATCTTGAAATTATATTATAAGAGAATTAGGGACTACCTTATCTATTATTCTATAAGCTTCTATACTATTATAAAGTACTCTAGGTTCTTATAATTTATATAAACTTCGAATTAATATATACTCCTTAGTTCTATATCTTATTCTTTTAAGTAGTAAATAATTACTAGTATTTCTTTATTATAGATCTTATAGTTATATTCTATAGGGTTATTCTTCTTTAAAAAGAATATATAAGGTTATAAGATACCTTCCTTATTAACTTATATAAGGACCTTACTTATACTTTATTTAGAGGAATTTATTTTAAGGATAATCTCTTAGTCGTAGTTAAATTATATAAATATTAAGGTTAAAATAAATATTTTCTTAAGTTTCTAGAAAGTAGTCTTTACTTAATTCGTTTATAAGAATACTTAGTCTTTATATATAAAGTTAGAAAATAGTTAAATAATCTCTAAGAATTCCCGAATAAACTACTAATAGAAATTTATAAACCCTAGAAAGCTCCTTATACCCTTAATTAACTTAGGGGTCTCTTAACTTAGGATAGCTTTAACCTTTACTAGGTTTATACTAATACCTTTCCTAGCTTCTATAATAAACCCTAAGTACTTTATTAACTTAACCTTAAACTCGTACTTATTAATATCTAGTTATAATCCTACTTCTTTTATTTACTAGAAGACTTTTTATATATACTTATAGTACTCCTTTCTTAACTCTAATAAGTAAACTAGGATATCGTCTATATATATAGAGTAGAACTTATTTAGGAAATCCCTAAGAGCCTAATTAATCTACTTCTAGAAAGTGCTTAGTATATTTACTAAGCTAAAAGGAGTTATTAGCTATTTATAGAGTCTATATTATATATAAAAAGCTATTTTCTACTCTTTTCCTTTAGTAATATAGATCTTATAAAAGGTAGCTATAATATTAAGCTTCGTGAATTACTTTACTTTTCTAATATTTTAAAGAGTCTCGTAAATTAATAAGAGTAAATACTAGTCCTTTTTTATAAGTTTATTAAGTCCCTAATAATTCACGTAAAATTATAGTCCTCTACTAAGGTTTCGTATAAAGAGGATAAGAGCTATAATAAGAGAGTAACTTACTTAGATAAATCCCTTATCTAGTAATTCTATAAGTATCTTTTATAATACTAAGAGCTCGTCCTAAGATATATTATATAGTAGCTCTTATAGTATTATAGGCTCCTTTCCTTTAATTACTTCTAACTTAATCTAGTAATTAATCCCTTAGCCTTAGAGTAGTAGTAACTTCTCTCTTTTTATTAGACTAAATATATCTAGAAAGTCCTTATATTATTCTAAGAGCTTTATATAAGGATTTATCTTTACTTTCTAAGTTAAAGCTTTCTAGATATTAGCTAAGTTAGCTAAGAAGACTTCTATATTCTTCCTCTTATTCTTCTTCGCTAACTAAGAGAATAAGGTTACTAAAACTTATATATAATCTATTTTCTTTAAGTTAGGGATTAGTATATTATATACTCTATTTTATACTAGAGTCCTTAATAATAAGATAAATAGTTCTAATTTCGAGCTATAGATCTATATATCTTATAAATATAACTATTATATACCTAAGATTATATCTAAGTTAGAGATCCTAGGGACTATATAAAAGAAAGTATAAGATTTATAATAACTATTAATATCTATACTTAATACTACTACTTCTTTAATTATTTCTAGTATTACCTTATTAAAAGCTTTTATTTACTTAGGGGTAATTAGTATATAATAGAGGTTATATTAACTAGTAAAGCGAGAATTAATTATTTCGTATATTATATACTTAGTATTAATAAGAGTTTATATAAAATACTCTTTATTAATTATTACTAATATAAGAAAAAGAGGCTCTTTTATATCCTTCTAAAATTACTTCTAAGCTTTCTAATCTAACTTTACCTCTATATACTTCTAATAACGACTTTTATTAAAAGCTAGTCTTTTCCTAAACTAGATAAGCTCGAGTTCCCTTTATCCTCGCTCTAGCTCTCGTCTAGAGTATTACTATCTCTCGCCTAAGTTATCCTTACTTTCTTTAGGGCTACTCTTAATACCTTTATATTCTTTTCTTTTAGTTATTCTTCCTCTTTTCCTTTCCTTTACTTACTAGCTCTAGGGGGAGTATTCGAATATAGCCTCGCTTTATAGTTATATATAAAATAATTATCTTAACTATACTATAAGTAGAGTCTCTCCTTCTTTTATTAATTAATTTCGTTATAAGAGGCTTAATTAGGGGTATTCTTCGATTACTATTATAAGTTACTTAGTATAAGTTCTTATTCTATTAGTTAAGTAAGTGAGGTTATACTAAATAGAGGGCTTTTTAGTCTCTTATTTTACTAGTTTAGGTAGTGAGCCTTTATACTCTTAACTTCGATAAGTTAGTATTTGAATATACTTTTATAGATTGTCACGTGCCGCGTGGCGTGCGCGGCCCATCCTGTAGACTAGACCCAATTAGGTGTAGTAGAGGTTCGGGAGTATAGTTTAGTAGCTTAACCTCCTAAACTGAGCTCCCTAAACCTCAATAATATACTACTTCACTAATGATAAACGTAACGAGTATTCCACGATTACACGTGACGGTGCTTAGTGTTTCTAGTAAACTAACACTAATTAGTTAGTACTTATAGATTAGAGGTATTTAGATTTTGCTTCATTCGAGAAGTATTCTAATAGTCTACCTATATTAAAGGGGGAAACTACTTATTAAATCCTAATTAAGTATTCGGTAGCCTTAGGAGGAAATAACTAATTTTTGCTATCAGAAATAGCTATTAACTTAGCTATTCTTAGTTAGCGGAGACTACTCTTTTACCTCTTTTACCTCTATTTCAATTACTTTTCGACCCTAGAGTGAGAACCTCAAGAACGCTATTTATAGGATCGAACGTACCTATAAACTACTATAGCGACTACCTGTCTACTTACGACGATTCCTCGTACTAGGAACCGGTCGGAAGCACCTTAATTACGAACCTCTAAACCTCTAATACCTTCCCCTCAAACCTTAGAACCTCTTATAAAACCACCTCTATAGTACTAAGACTACGAACTTAGAAACCATCCGTTCCACTTACACATTACTATAATACTAAGAGAACCTCCGGAATACGTATATATACCATATATACATACCTGAAAAACACCTCAATTCCGATATTAAACCTCCCGAAACCCCGATTTTCCTACGTTTTTCCTCCGATTTTTTTTTATACCGAATTACTTCGATTTCCTATATATACTTCTCTATCGTAGACGTGTATTTACTACGAACACGACACTTTAATACCGAACCTTCGAACCGAACTACCTCTTTTATAGTTATTTTTAGCTCTTTAGCTCCTTTTCCTACTTCGAACCACATATATACATATACTAAGAAAATGGATATAGACGTATAGAAGACGAGAATAAGGAAATAGCAAGACGGAATTAATACAAGTATAGTATTAAAGGAGGACCTTAATAACTATACTAATACAAAAATAGAATAGTACGCCTTATATAGATAATATAATAGAAATCTATAAGAGCTATTTCAGGAGGAATTCGCGGACTTTATAGTCGTAACTTGGAATCGAATAAATAAAGCTACTATTAAAGCCCTATGAACTTACCTATAATACAGAGGCGTTTATATTAAGAATAATAATAGAACCCTTACGATTATATAGTCCTTAGTTAATATTATTTAGGAGGAAACACAGAGCAAATAAGACACTAAAGATATTTATTAGAAAGGCGGAATTCGAATAAATCTCCTTAAGGGACCTATTACTTCAGCCTATATTACGATTAAGGACATTAAGAATACTCTATTAACGAGCTAGTCGAACTAAGACATACTCCTCTTAACCCCTTAGGGACTCCTATATTACCCCCATTACCTCAACTACCTTAATTATTATCGGAACCGTTTATATTAGTACTAGAACCACCTCTAATTACCCCTCTACTAGTTAGTAGAGCGAAGTTAATCGGGGAGATTACTAGAATCTATATAAATAAATAGAAGTGGGATAGTGGGAATAGTAGCTTTAACTAGAAACTCACTATTTTCCACGATATCTACGAATATATAGAGCTTCTAGAAGAGGCTATTATAAAGGCCTTTCCTACTATACTCAAGGGACTAGTACTAGACTACTTCTATAACAACTACATGTCCTAGTAAACGTTCGACTACATTTATATATACCTTCATAGCTTCTTTAAAGGGCCTAGATACTAACGATAGAACCTAAATTAATAGAACGTAATAATATAGTCTTTAATATCAGAGAAATACACGAGAAAATCGACTTACGAAGTCGTTTAGTTACTAATTAACGAGCTATATTAACTATAATATAGCCTCACGCTTACCCTATAAACCACTAAGTTTCTCTATAATAAAATTATTACTACTTACTAAGACTCCGAAGCGTGCAAATACGCTATTTCAGACCCTCTAGCGGACCTTAGTAAGCTTCTCTATAAGCTATAGTCCTTAATTACGGCCTTTGAGAAGCTTAATCCGAATAATGCAGATACCTTCTTTACTAATTAATAATATCGCTCAAATAACTATTTAGATAACTACTAGTTCGGAAATCATTAATACTACACTAACTACACGAACTCCTATAAGCCCTATAATTGAGATAACAGCTATATAGACTCCTTAAAGTCGTGCTTTATATACGAGAAATTAGACTATTAATCCTAGAAATACTCGGATAAGGGGTAATGAGATAAGAAGGCTCGATTTAGGGCTAGAAACCTCTATAGGTTCAGAGCTCTAGACTCCCTAAGCTTTAAGAGGAAGTTTATAAGGGTATATTTATACTACGTAGCTTCTATTAAAGGCGAAAGGAGAGATGAACGGGATAATGAGAGCGGAGAGGACGAATTAAGTAGTGCTTTTAATACTCTACTAGTAGATATAGAGGACCCTAAGGAATAGGACTCCTACTTTACCTTAGTTAAACCCCTCTTTACTACTTCTAATTTATAACCTCCTAAGCTATTAAATACAGCTAGTAACCTCGTAAATAACCTCACAAACCGCTCTTATACCTACTTATTAACGGGAGAGAACTATACTACGGAATCTAGTAAATTATTTATAAAGGATACTTGAACCTTTATAATAAGAGGTACGTCTAGGTATAATACTAACTGCTTTTATGGAATCGTAATAGACACTAGAGCTACTAAATACTCAACTACTAGTTTCGATTAATTCTAAGCTTTATAATAGATAAATAATAGTATTAAGCTTAATAGATTTACTAAAGGGAGTATTAAAGTTAAGTTTAGAATTAGTACATCGTCTTCCCTAGGATCTACGATTATAGACATATTAATTAGGCTTATATAATTCGATATTATACCCTTAAAGACTCTATTTTTACTAAGCTTAGTAGATATAGACGAACTAAAGGTCTATTTTAATAACCTCTGAAATTAACTAATTACGTCTACTAGGAAGTAAATACTAGTAATACGACGTTTTAGTTATTCCTTCCTACTATAGGATACTTCCCTAAAGGCCTTTATATTAGAATCCTTTACCTCTAACCCTTACTTCCTTATAGAACTTGAATTACGACGATTATATTATTAATTCAGTTATCTATTAATCGAGAAACTATGAAATGTCCTAGAATAAGTAAGCTACAAAGTCGATAAATAAGCCCTCGAATACCTTACGAGATACTATAAATAGTACTAATTAAATAGAAAATTACCCGGTCAATTCAAGTTTAACTTAAGAGACGACGTTAGCTTTAATTACTCTATTATCGTCGATATTTTCTATATATATAAGAAGCTTATATTATATATTATTAACGAGGGAATATGGTATTAAGTAAGATAATAGCTATAGAGCCTTAGTACTTAATATATATAAGATACCCTAAAATAGTACTAGATTAATACCTATTTAGGACCTCCTAATTAAATTACTATAGATACTAGGAAGTAGTTTACTAGTAAAGAGTTCATATAACTTACGAACTCGATAGGAACTAAGATTAAAATCGTCCCTATAAAAGCTTACTATTTAGTTAAAATTATCGAATAGTACTATAATATAGTTCAATGAGCCTATAAGATTATTATAGCCGAAATTAAGGGAATTAATAAGGATATAGTATTATAGATAGCCTTTAAAGTAATTAATAATATTATAGGACTAGATAAAATCGTCCCTATACTCCTAGTTTATAGCGCTTTACCTCAAATAAGCGAATATAATCCTTTATCCCCTTTAGTTATATAGTAATTAAATACCCTAAGAAAAGCGATAAAGGAGATAAAGAGATTACGAGCTAGTTACGAAGTTATAAGAGCCTTAAATATATATAATAGACTCTCTATATCTAATATATATAAACTTCTATTAAATTTAGAAGTTTTAGTATAGCGTGAAGGGAATACTAGTTAACTAGGGTAATAAGAAGGACTATATAAGCTAGTATCTATAGAGAGTGAGTTATACTTACTAGCTTTACTATAAGGTAATACCTCCTTCTATTTAACCTCTATAAGGCTATTCCTATAGGGAAATAAAAGCCTTAATCTCGATAATTCTAACCCTAATCCTAAATATAATAATAGTAATAACTAAGGTAAAGTAAGTATAATTCTATTAGTATAGTTTCCCGGAGGTCATGTGATCTTGTCACATGACCTCGCTTCCTGTATATAAGACATAGGACATGGGATATAGAATATGCGGGAAACGGGACATACTAGTACTAATTAGGATTAGCGTATTTAGGGATTATATATTAGAACCTCGATACTATAATCCTTACTTATAGAATATAACTACTTTACTAACCTACGTAATTAGTATTCTATGACTATATAATAGTACTATATATTACTAGTGAATTAATACTAATTAGTCTATATTTAGATTAAAAGATTTAGATTAGAAGAAGGTCTTATTATTAGTAAAGTATTTAGTAGCCTAAGATAGTAATATCTACTCTTAGTTAAAGAAGGGAACTAATATTAACTCTAGTAAAGTATTTAGTAGCCTAAGGAAAAGAGATTAGCTCTTACTAATTAGAAAGTAGTTAGCTCTTTAATTATTTAACTAAACTATCTAATTTAATTATCCTTTAAAATTAACTTCGTTTAATACTAAGACTACCTTCTTAGTAACTAACTTTTTACTTATATACTACTATAGACCCTCCTCTAGAACTATATAACCCTAAAGCCCTATAAACTCACTCTTACTTTAATTTTACTATTAAGTTAAGCCCCTTTAAGCTTTAGAATACCTCCGGAAAACTCGATATTTCGCTCCCTAAATTACTTGTTATAAACGAAATTTTTATAACTAAGATATTTACGAATTACTAATACCTTTCTACAAACTTACTATGAACTACCTTACCTTTGAACTATTCCCTTATTAAAACTATATATATTCTAAAGAGTTAATATAAATAAAGATAAGTAAAAGGAGAAGATTAAGAAATAAGAGAATAAGATTAACCTAGTAACTATAACGAAGGAGGATCTTTAGGAGTATCTAGATACTAAGTTATACTAGTACTCTATAAATAGAACTATAAATAATAACTTATAGGATTCATTTAAGGATAACTTTAAAAGCTTTAACTTTCTAGCCTTTAATTAATATAACTACACTAAATTATAGCGCCTTTAATCCTATCTTTAGTATAATAGTGTTTCTATTAACTAAAATATAAACTACCTTACTATAGCTTAATCCTTACTTAATATTATTAATAAGAAGATAAAGCATATATAGAATAAAGATAATATTATATAATTTAGTCTAGTAAGAGCAGATCTTAAGAATAGGCCTATTACTTTAGTTTTCGTAACTTTAGAAGGAGCTAGACGTTCTAATATATTAAACGTTTAACTACTACCTCTATTACTTTAACCTTAACCTTAACCTTAACCTCTACTACTACTAGAATAAGGTATATAAAACGTTAACTAACCTCTTCTACTACTATTACTACTACTATTACTATTTAACCTAGGAGCTCCTTAAGTAATCTCGGCTATAAAGCTTATTAGAGAAGTAGCTAGAATCTATACTAAAGATTAGAAGTATAACGGAACTAATAATAGTTTTAACTATAAACTCACTATCTTCCTTAATATCTATTAATATATAGATCTCTTATAAGATATACTTATAAGAGCTTTTCTTATTATACTAAAGGGCTTAGTATAAGACTTCTTTTATAATAATAGCTTATCTTAATAAACTTATAAAGTAGCTTATACGAATATTTATAACTTCTTCAAAGGTCCTAAATATTAACGACGAAACCTAGATAAATGAAACGTTATTAACTTGAATTCCACGATAACTAAGTACCCTAAAAAGTCGATATTTGAGGTTATTTAGATTCTAATTAATAAGTTATATTAACTATAGTTTAGACTTACGACTACCTTATAAAATATTAAATTCCTATATAATAAGATTATTACCGCTTATTAAGGTTCTCTAGTATACTAATATATAGTTTCAGACCCTCCTACGAATCTCGGCTAGCTTATCTATAAGCTATAGTCCTTTATTACTATATATAAGAAGGAGTAATAATAGATTAATAGCGAATTTACCTTCTTTACTAATTAATAATTCTATTTAAATAATTATTAGTTTAGAAACCGTTGAAACGACTATAGTTATAGTCGCGAAAGCAGAAATCATAATAACTACAGAAATCGTAACGACTATCGTAATAGCTACTTAACTCCTTATAAGCCCCGCTATAGTAATAGCGATCCAAACGCCCCAAAGTTATACTTTATATATAAGAGACTAGATTACTACTCTTAGAAGTATTTACTAGAGGAATAATAAGATAAGAAGGCTTAATTTAGAGCTAGAAACCTCTATTAGTTTCAAGGCCCTAAACTCCCGAAACTTTAATAAGGA